>SZWC01007666.1:49056-93982 GCA_023375785.1 Penium margaritaceum | reverse complement strand
TACACACACACACACACACACACACACACACACACACACACACACACACACACACACACACACACACACATCGTCATCACTCCAAATGACTGACCTGGACTGAAGCTCTCCGGTGCAAAGTTGTGACACACCATGGGGCACACAGTGGCGGTAACACCATCAAATTGTCAAGTGGTGACCACACCACCAACGCTTGTCTTGTGGAGACCTTGATTGTAGTGATGTTTCATACTGCTACATTCTAGAAGGAGGCACACACTTGGGGGAGTGAATGCACCACATTCGCTCGTGATCAATGTGGACTCTTGCATATTTGAATACTTCTAGCATAGTGAGTCGGGTTGCTCATCTAAAAATTCTGGTTTATGCTGGCGTTTGAGAAACCCATTGGAGCTCGTCCACTCCAGGTCCAGGTTTGGTCTGTGGGTGGCCTCCTGATTTTGAAAACATAAGAAAATCATTAGTTTTCTATGAAAAACTACCTATTAATTGTTATATCAAGATATTCAAATAAATCATTTTCAATTTCACTGTATTTATACCCTACTGGTTTTTTATTTTGATATTAAATATTCATTCGGGGGCAAAGATTTCTTTTATTCGGCTACGAGTAAAATATTCCATTCCCTAAAACAAATATGTTTTAATAACTCATCAGGTTTCGCTCCACCCCAGCCGGTCGAGCGGAATCAAAAGTACGATCGTGTGGCTTCCGCCAATTACGCGATTGCTCGATTTCTGGTATCAGATGAGCCGATACATACCAGTCAAATCCAAGGATATGTGCCTACGAATAGTCATTCTTAGCATCCAGGTCCGCAAACGAATGAAGTTCCTTTCACTCCCTTTCATTAATATCTGTCCTTTATGCGACTTACACGCAGAAACGATCCAACATGCCTTTCACGAGTGTCCCAAGATACGTCAAGTCATAGATAAACTTCTAATCTGCCTGTCCTTTATATGTGAAATCTCTCTACCTCATCCTTTTCTCTTTTACAACAATCATCCTCGCTTCTTATGGTGGCAATCACTGCAGTGTATCTCTTTTCATGAGATCTGGAAACATCGGTGTTCAGTGTCTTTAGGCACGAGACCGTCGCTACATAATCCAACAGCCCTGATCTGTTCGAACATTTTCAAAGCTTTCGAAGAACACCTAAATCTCTACCTTCACCAACTGACCAAAAAATCTCCAAAGAAAAAGGAACAGATGATTGCACAGCTCACTCTAACCCCAGCACTATGCCAAATGGACAACAGACTCAATCCACCACATTTATCACTAGTCCCTTTTCTGCGAAACACCTGGTGAAGCAAGTCTAATACCAGGGGGGCCGAGTATTTCTAAGTAGCTTTCTCTGCAACGGAGAAAGCTACCTTAGAACCCCCTTGCACACGGTTACGACCGCGGTGAAAGATACTCTTAGGGGTGGGGTCAGTGGGTGGGACTCCCACATAACCCATGAGGAGCGGACCTCGTGGGTACCTAAACTGGTGTGGATAACCACATGGGGCACAGCCGGTGGCTGAAAGCTCCCACCAGAGAGAGGTATTGGTTACCCTCAAAGGTGCAGCATAGGTTCCCTCACCTCTAAGGCTTTCTTCAGCCAACAAAAAAAAATGGTATCGGATGAGCACCAACACCGGAACTTGAGTGTTCGAAAGGTGAAAATGACAGCCCGAGGCCATAAAAAACGAAATATAGAGAACACCCCAGACTTACTTTGCCCGAATAGAAAACCAATTATCAATTTGAAAATGTGGCGAATTAAAACTACAAACCATATATTGTTTTAAAGGTCGAAATCGTAAAGAAGTAGGTATACATCCTTTCTTAATTCATTTTTCATATTTGAAAAACAACTTATAGTATTTCTTATCATACAAAGGAGGTTTTTTTATATAAGTTTGTTATCTTGGTTTTCTTACCCTTTACCAATTCTATTAGATATGTGCTATTAACTTTAATTACTTCAAAACTTGCTTTTGGTATATCTCCTCATGGACCCCCTCTAATTCCTCCTATTCCTCAAAGTAAAACTTCATCATTGTCATTTATTTGTTTTGTTGCCAAGTCTCCTCGTACAAATGCTAATGCATCTTTTTAGTCCTTTAGATTTCAACAATAGTAGGTAAGGACCCAAAATTACCTGGATGTCTCAAACGTTAGTCAACGCCAACCATTTCAACAAAAACATATAGTGTACTCAGCTCTGTGGTTATCCGTCCGTCGCTGCTGACGTGGCCCAAAGACTCAATCAAACGACGACCAAAGTCGCACTTGAAGAGTTTTTTTTGTATATCTCGTCTATTTGTACAATCCCCTAAACTTTTGAAGATGTCCATGTTTCTCCTCTCGGGTGTAGAGGTACACCGTGTTGTAGGAGATACTCGATGAGGAATTCATTTAGGTATAGAGAACAATGTCATTCATGGTCCTCGTAAACATTGTAAGGACATTTGTGAGTCCGAATGGCATAACCATGAATTCAAAGTGCCCTTGCCAAGAGCACAGTACCGTCCTCCTTGATGTCTTCATCAAATACACGGATCCTATGACAGCAAGTACGTGGGTCTATTTGATGAAAATTTGCACCCTCGGACCTGGTCAGGAGGTTATTTGCTCGCGCAAGGAGGTAGCGGTCCTTGATAGTGATATCGCTCAACGCCCTGTAATCCCCATAGTCCCCGCAAATCTACATTTTGTTAGCCTTTTTTCATCCTTAGACTTACAAGTGTGGCATAGGGTGACATGGATGGCCTGATGAACCGTTATTCGGCACCTCGCTCTGATATGTCTTTACCTTAGTCATTGTATTCTTGCTCATGTACCAGGTCCCCTTGACCTTCCATCTCCTACCCGGCTTCATGTTTACCTGATGATTGGTGTTGCATTACGGAGGTAGCTCTCAGAGCAGTTTTTCGGGAAACACCCCTTCAAGGTCCTTGGCGAGGGATGTAAACTCCTCCGAATGGCTGCAAACTTTCTTTGTGTTGAGGCATACGAGGCTGGTGTTCTTGCCTCTACTACCGTGGACTCCTCCACTTTCCGTGTCCCCATGTGGACCAACCACATTCATGCTATACGTCACAGGTACCGCTTGGCCACATCCAACGATACCGATTGTGTAATTTCGTTTTAGAGTGCTGCAAGTTTCTGTCATACTTCCCTCTCTGTTGCTTCGTATAACCTACATTACGTGTGTAATTTCCTACCACTAACGTTTGCATAGGATGTTTCGTTGCTCCAATCTCCCCAATATTGTGCCATTAAATGAAAATTTGCTCAACACATCCACTTGGATAAGCCACGTTGACGTGTCTTGGCCGATATTCCTACGTAAACAATTCCTGAGTCGGCTCAGGAATTCGCTCCAACGTGCCTGTCGTCTTCACAGGTTCAGTCGCACTTGGGAAGGTACCGATGGGTTGTGGTCAATCACCACCGTCACATTCCTCCCAACGCCCTTGATGTAGTTACACCACATCTTGAAAGCATGAGGAGCGAGCTCTTGATTCCCAGTCGTGTACCTCATCTCTACGAGTATGAGCTTCCAGCTCTCATTACTGAGTGACCATTTTCCATGAGGAATGCCCCAATTCCTACAACGAGCACATCACATTGAACCTCTAATGGTGGCAATGGATCTGAAAGAGCTGAGACAAAAACAATGCATAGAAGCGCTTTTCCTTTGACGGAAGTGTTGCCATATTGATATGTCCATTCCCAATTCATGTCTTTTTGCATGAGCTTGGTTACCGAATCTACCAAGGTCAAATACCCTTGCATTTACCATCAAAATTAGCTTGCAAGGCCAGGAAAAGACTATATACATACAACACTTTCTAAATAGCCAACCCACCATACCTTGGACCTTATGTGGGTTGACACGGACCAAACATGTATCTAAGATATTCGAGCTCATCTTGTGAAAAATCTCACTTGCTCATTTTTGCATCAAGCGCCTGTTATTGAAGGATCGCGAGGTCTTCGCGTAGATTTTTTTGTGCCCTTCCATTGATCTAGAGGAAACCAGGAAATCATACAGGTAAAACAAGATAGATTGGCTGAGTTGCTTGGGTGAATGTTTTGTTCATTCCTACTCGGAAGATTGCTCGGACTTTTGTTAGCCCAAAGCGCATAGCCGAAGATTGATAGTATCCCATGTACGTTCAAAACGTTGTTTTGGGCACATCATCTTCTGTGACGCGGATTTGATGGTACCCTTAAGACAAATCCAATGATGAAAATACTTTAACTACTTGGATTTGGTCAAACAGGTCCCCAACCGTAGTGAGAGGACTCAGTTTTTTGCTGTCAACATATTCAATGTCCGGTAGTCTGCAAACATGCATAAATCATTGTCCCTTTTCTTCGTGAAAGTAATTGGCGCACTTCGCTACTGTTCTTTAAATTTTATTTTATTTTCAAAATTACAACTTTTGTGTTATTTACTTTTGTTCATGGTTTTAGGTCAAACAGTTGTTTTGATGGGTCTTTTACCTTCGTCGAACAAAAAAATCTGATCCTTCATTTTGATGTTGTCACTGTTCGACGCTACCATGTGCAGTGGCAGCATCGAGCAGCGCAGGTCTGACGAGGCTGCTTTCCGTTTCTCGCGGAAATCCGCCTTGTCAGACAGGTGCGTCACTCGAGGGTGACCTCTCGGTTCTCGTCTAGGAGCCAGACCCGAATCAAAAACACCGGAAAAAGAAGATCGAATCGGTGTTTTTTTACAACGAGGGAGTAAGCACCCTGTTTACCATCCTTATTTTTCGTTTTCTTTGAGACAGGAATAATTTAGGTAGTACCTAATTAAATCGGCTAATAACTATTTTTTGTTGAGCATGATCAGCAGAACAAAAAGCATCAAAATTGAAGATCAGTAGGGTATTTCTGGAGATTCATCCGGGGGTACGTAGAGAAGGTTGCGTCGCTGACCCAGCTACTACGGAAGGATCAGCAATGGGAATGGGGCGTGAAGGAGCAGACGAGCTTCAAGGAGCTCAAGGTTTCAATGTGTGACGCTCCGGTCCTGGTGCATCCGGATTCATCCAAGGAGTACGTCATGGCGACGGACGCAAGTGACTATGCCATTGGGGCGGTGGTGATGTAGGATCACGTAAGGGGGCACAGCCGATTGTGTATGCGTCTCGCAAGCTGCTAGGGGCGTAGCCAAACTACACAATCCATTGGAAGGAGATGCTGGTGGTGATCCATGCCTTCAAGCATTGGAGGTGCTACCTTGAGTCGCAACGTTATGTGGTGTACACGAACCATTACGCCCTAAAGTACCTGAAGACGCGGCCGAACCTCAGTCACCGAAAACCTCGCTGGATGGAGTTTTTGGAAGGAAGTTTTGGTTACAAGATCCAGTACAAGCCTGGTAAGGTGAACCCAGCAGATCCTTTGTCAAGGAGGCCGGGCTATAGCCTCAATGCCATCTCGGTGCTGATGGGATCTCCAGTCATGCATAGCTTGTTCAAGCACGACTATGGCATGGACATTGAGTTCAGGGGCGGTGCACTGAAAGACACAATGTCGGATGCATTGTATTGGCGAAAAGGGGAATAGTGGAAGATTGTCGTGTCAGAATATGCGCCACTGAAGCACATCCTACAGGAGGAGGCGCATGATACCCACTACTTGGGTCACTTTGGCTTCGACAAGATGCTCAAAGCCTTCGCACGCCAATACTGATGGTCGTCAATGGCAACTAATTTCAAGAGTTTTGTGAGCAGTTGTGATGTGTGCAAACCCATAAAGGCACGGAGGACCAGGCCGCCTGGGGATCTGCAACCATTGCCTATACCTAAGAGGCCATGGACAGAAATCTTGCTTGCCTTCATTGGCAGGTTGCCTGTGACGCAACAAGGCAAAAACACGGTGTTGGTGGTGGTGGACCAGTTGCCTAAGATGGCACACTTCACTGCATGTCCTGAGAGCATCACAACTACTCAAACAGCTCAACTCCTCCCCAGTCATGTCATCAAGCTACATGGAGTGCCGCAGTTGGTGGTCTCAGATCGCGATCCACGTTTCACTTCGCGGTTTTGGAGAGATCTCATGGAGAAGCTGGGCACACGGGTGTACCTGACCACAACATACCACCCACAAAGCGATGGACAGACGGAGCGCACGAACCAGACATTGGAGCAGCTGCTGCGGAGCATGGTCCCACAAGATGGAGAGGGTTGGGACGATAAGCTCGGAGTGGCAGAGTTTGCCTACAAATTAGTAGTGTCAGCATCAACAAGAAAGTCACGGTTTAAGGTGGTCTATGGCCACCAGCCATTAAGCTCATCCTCCCTAGCTACGAAAACATCTCTTCCAGCTGTGTAGCAGATTTCTGATGAGTTTGCCACCACTTGGGACGTGGTTCAGCAACGGCTGTTGAAGGCACAGAAGTAGTAAAAGCAGTAGGCTGATAAGCATCGCTCTGCGAAGGAGTTCCAAGTGGGTGATCAGGTGATGCTGAACACTGGTAACCTGCACCTGATGGGAGTTGGGAGTCCCAAGCTGAAGCCGCGATGGGTGAGTCCGTTTCGCATTCCAGAGAAGCGGTCGAGCGTTTCCTACAATCTGGAACCGCCAGCTCACTACACCATCCATCCGGTATTCCGCATCTCTCTACTTTGTGACTATCACGACCCCAAGACCTTCTTCCAGGGTTGTGGGACATCTCCACCTCCTACTGTCCAGGTTGAAGGAAGTGAGGAGTTTGAGGTGGAGAAGAGTCAGGCAGACCGCCAGAGGGGACGTCGGCGTGAATTATTGGTACCGTGGAAGGGGTACCCGGCGGAGCACAACTCTTGGGAGCTAGAGGCCAACTTCCATGTTGGGGTTACCAACATTGTTCTAGAGGAGTACCTCAGACGCGTCAGGACATTGCGCCTCCGACAAGGGGGGTGAATGTGACGAAGTGACCCTATTTGTTTTGGCATACTCGGGGCCTTGTCTGAGTTTCGAGGGCACGTGGACCTACTTCTGTTTTTTCGGAAATCCTGCTCGAGATTGATTTCACCTTCACTTGACCACAGAGACAAGGAGGAGGAGGGGGAGCGAGCGTACAAGCAAGCGCCGGTGTGGGGTTCACGCCGGCGCCAGGGGGCTCTTTCGGGTGAGCCCCCATGCGGTGTTCCAAACACGCCATGCCAGGGTGGCTGTCGCCCCCTCGGCAAATGGCGTGTGGGACACGTTATCAGCCAAGGGATTCTCTCCAGCGGGATCTCTCGGCAACGAACGCGGTCAACGGTAGCAGCAAACGCGGTGGCTGCAACTGCATGACGGTCGCAATACTCCCGGTGGCATGCGCAACACGACAACCGCACCCACCGCCGAGAGGCGTCGAGCTGATGCGGGGGCTCGCCGAAAGACAAGTCAGACCGTCGATCTAGACAATCAATGGCCAGATACTTCTTGCACTAAACACTAGATGCAAGTAAGGCACCGTGTACAAGGTGCAAGTAGCTTGTTGTAGAAAGCAAGGAAAGGAGTAGACCAGGGCTAGGACTAGACAAAGTAGTATAAATACCTTGCACTTTGTTCCTTGTCATTAACCTGCTTTTTCCAGCTCTGGCTTCCAGACTCCTTCAAGTCTATCTTTCCGTTGCGACTGTGCTCTCCATACTCTAAATCTTAATCTTGAGAGAGCACACACTCTCACATGGTGGGTATTGACTACATACGATAGTTCCTCGAATTGAGATTTGATCTCCTGAGACATGTCTTTCTGCATGTCGACCCCCTTGAACTAAGTCGAGAAGTATGAACGACCTTATCAAAGATGTCTCATTATGTACATCGCGGACAAGGTGGCATGGATGTTTAGTCGGTTCGGAGTCAAGATCGTACTTGGAATCAACATAAAGCGATGCTGTTGATGTTGAAGGATCAAGCACTTTGACTAAAAGTACATCAGATGCTTGCTTTTGTGGAGCGAGAGATCGCCTAACACTACGTCAAACAAATCAAGAAGGTTGAATACCTCTAATTTTACACTCTTTGTGTATCCTTGAATGCAAAGCTATGCTTTACAAGTACTGATCACGGAATTTGTACGGTAGTCACCAATGACCACTGTGCCATTCCATGGCTTGTACTCCAAGCCCACTTGTTGGGAAGGCCAAGGCTATCAAAGATGTCATCTCCTCCAGTGTCAGTTAGTTTGTTCATGGGAGTACCAGCTATACCTGCTGCATGAATTGCATATAGGAGTTCATATGGTTGTCACCAATGACCACTCCATCATTTGAATTGCATTGTCAAGTTACCTTCGCTCTTCTGATTGAAGAGGCTTGACGAAAGCAAGCTGAGTTCCGGTAAACATGGAATTAGTACAAAAGTCATTGCAACTCCCATGATTCACCGATTTTAGTCCACGTATTTTGAGGACATGTGAATGTGGCCAGCACCTTCCAGTCTTTAAATTTGACAGGGTCTAAATCGTCGACCAAAGTTACCCTGAACGTGATTGAATTCACAACTTTGAGAACGTTTTCTTCGATAACTATGGCACACAACTCTTGCATAGTGGTTGATATTTCCACCACTGAGCATGTTGATCATGCATATTGTCTGGAGATGCAAGGTTTATTGGACAATGTTGACAGGAAAGTGTAGGATAGGGTTCAAAGAGAGGGGAGAAAACAATAGAGACATTCAAACTCGTCAACAATTCCAATTGTTTCTTATCCTTAAAACAGGAACCCACTCTTGAGGTCCATTTTTACCCCTAAGTGGTCTCCACTAGCTTCACATGGGGGTGGGAAAAACCTGCACCACAGCCTTGTCCGTTTCCAATGGCCGGGTTCATTGCCACAGACGTGGCCCTCTCCATGGCCCTATCCACGACCTCCTGCTATACCATCCCCATGAGGTGCTATAATTGCGGCCAACATTGCGACCTCTTTTCCACGACCAGCAGCCTTAGGGAATTGAGTCCATAAGTGGCTAGGCTGCATGCAGTTGTGGTAGAGTCCATAGCAAAAGGCTACGTTGTGACGCTCACGCACCATCCACAGCTTGTCATGTTTGCGGCTTCATTTCTGGTCGGGGACCTAGTCTTCTTCAACTCATGAGTATGCAAAAGTGTTCCTGTTTGAAATTCATAGTTCATCTTAAACAAACTCCAGTTTTTTTTTGTCCCGCGTCAACGCAAAAAATTCATGTGCGAGGCACGATCGACGGTTTTACGCAGACTTTTCTCGTGCACACCTCGCTCTCACTGTTGCTCAATCTCCTATCCTCACTTGCTCTTTTGAACAAGGAGGACAAGGGCACATTGCCACAAGTCTCAACCGTCTAGGCCTTACGCCCTCCTAACCGCCGATGGAGCGAACAGGTCAGACGGCCGCCAACAAGTGGCCGGCTGATTGTCGGCCGGTCACCTGGCCGGCCACGGGCCGTCAAGCCGGTCGGTAACCAGGTGGCGAGTGGCCTGCAAAGGGTTGGCCGCTGGCCAGCCCTCGCTGTTTTGAGGAATGGTGTCAAACCACCCTTAGCTTCGGCGAGGGGGGAGGGCCAAACTAGGCCTCCCGCTATTGTGTTTTTGCACTTCATGTAAGCCCCACATGACTGATTGGGCGGCAAATATATTGACTGCAAAACATGAATGCAAATCTAGAGCTTTGACCGCAATGGGTAAAGCATCGTTCAGGGTGGTCTACAACAAACTTCTTGCCATACTGGAAAGATTGTGGAGCTGAAACAATATTACCGCGATTGACATCCATCACCATGATTTCTCCAGTGTTCCATATTAAAGATAACATACCATCACAAAGATACAAGAGGCAATGCAGCTAACAGCAGACCAACATCGCACTGATGACACTTCAAATGTTGGAGATAGCACCCTCCTTAGCTAGGAGAAATCAAACAGAGCAAACATGATTTTGAAAAGCTCAAACCCCATTAGCTGAGGTCATTTAAGATCAAGTGAATGCAAAACCAAGTCGTTGCTTGATTTCACCTATGATACAGCATGACAAGTCATTTGTTCTTCTATGTCAACAAGCTAAGACATTACCAAGACCCCCATAAGAAATCCCCTCACATAGATGTCACTCCTCCGTCTCCAAGTATAAGTGGAAGGGACATGTAGTATGTCCTCAAGGAGATCCTTAGATGAGCAGCAAAGGCGGATGGTGATGAAGATGACCACCAATTCCATGGAAAAACAATAGAGTTTCTCGTCAATCGGCACAACTACAACACCACACAAAACAAGGAGGAGCCCTATGACAACCTCCGTGACACTGATCATTTGATTGACAGTTCTAACAGGTTTCATAGGCCTATGTTGGCTAATGCGCAAAAATGTCGTCGCTTTGAGGAAGGGGGGACTCTTATGTCCTGGATGCACACATCCATAAACTCTAGAAGTGAGTTTTCTTCCATCACATTTGTGGCCCACCGTGCGACGACTTCAATATCTTAGCACCAATTGGCGGAGGGCATTTTGGCCACTTGTCCTGACGTCTGGAGTCTTGTTTTCAAAAGTTCTGATAAATTCAACCAATGTTAGAACGGTCGACATTATAATGCCGAGAGGAATGTGAGTGGTTTACAGGTACAAGGTGTGGACTGGTAGACGCTTTGAAAGATGGGAACAAATGGATGATATGCATTAAGCATGAAGTGAATCTAAATGAAAAGTGTTGGAATATTCGATCACATATATTTAATGATGAGAATCATAGCAAGCCGAGCGATGCGTGCAAGGTCGCGTTGTGAGTGGTTCCATCGAGAATCTCCGCCAAGAATTTGTGAGCTCTAAGAATGTCAAGGCACAGCTTTTGTAAAACTCTAGAGCCATCAAGAAGTTGAATTTAAAGTATCAAAACATCAATATGATTTGCGATTCTTCCGTTGGTCATGGTCAAAACTTCCAGAACCTTTTACTACAGGGTAGAAGGCCAAAGTTCCCTTGGCCAAACGTGTTAACACCTTAAGATTGATGTGGATTAGGCCATAAGCACAATGACAAAAATACCCATTCACGAAGTGTAGGGACTCATGTACGTTCGGATGTGACATTTTTCCCTTTTAGCCATGACATTCCTATGCATTAGTAGACGTAGACCGGTGACAGTGGTATTAGCCGTCGACTAGATGGTAAACAACTTGAAGGTTGTCGTAGGGCTCACAGTTCTTGTGCGTGGCATTGTAGCCATGCCACTTGACCAGATTGATTGCTTGATTGCTTTTTTTCTATTGCCTTGATTTTTTAGGATGTCTTCAATCACATGCTTTGTATCATTGTACACTTGAATAGGAGGCAGATGTATGAAGTCCCTGTAAAAAAAGTCCTTGCTAGGGTCTCGGTAGTATATGAGCTTGTTGGCATGGAAGACAAGGTGGATTGGCATACATTTAGGTATGCAAAATTGGACACCGACAAGGGCTTGCATTTGCCTGATCTCAAACGGTCCCAACCATTGGCGTTTGAACTTCACAAAATCTTGTCCATGTAGTGTGATGTTTGTCGAGTTGGGTAGGACGCGATTGCCAGCACTTGGTATGTCTTTGCTGCGACGCCGCTCCTCTGCTTTATCCATATCTTCTTATATCTTTGGGAGGGTCCGTTGTGTTTCCTTCCAAACGCTATAGAAATCTTGTTGGTGGATGTCGACTGTTGTGAGAATGTTGCTATGGTTTTACAATCATACTGGTGTGGAGGGAAGTTTTCTGCATACCACCTTAAATTAAAGTCATGCTTGTTACGTTGAAAGTGGAATAGTTGTATCCGCATTTGGCAAACGATGATTTTGCTTTCCAATCAGTGCCGTGTGGTTTGCATGATCTGCGGAGAAGTTATTTGAGCCTCTGAATGGTCTCCTCAGTCTGCCTGTTGGTTTGAGGGTGGAATGTCGTCCGTAAAAAAATCCTGCTTCTTTGATTAATGCAAGAAACAACAAGTGAAGTGGCCGTCTTGGTCGCTAACGATGGTATGTGACACACCATGAAGCTACATGATATGGTTGAGGAACAGATGCGTTGTTCCCTTTGCAGTTCTGGTGATCGTTGTCAGGACAAAGCAGGGCATTTTTAAAGGCGCGTCTACCACCACAAGGATGGCATCATACCCCTTGGGAGTGGCGGGCAATTCCGTCACGAAGTCCATACTCATGTCAACCCACGGCTGGATCAGTCTTGGTGGTCTCGCGCAACAAGATTTTTGCTAGTGAAAAGTGGTGCACTATTTGTGGAAGGCTGCCAATTCAGTCTGCATGTTATCACACCGAACATAACTTTGTTAGATTCATGAGCATCTTTTTCTTGTCAAATTGCCCACCTTGACCGGTTTTGTGGCACTCCTCCAAGAGATCCCGTCATAACTCCTCGTTCAATGGTACGACAACTTGGCGAGTCAGTTTCCATTGCTAGTAGGGTCATCAAACTTGAACTTGGCTTTGTCGTGTCCGTCAAACTCCTCATCACCTTTCTTGAGCAAAATCATGAGGTACGGGTCTTACTCAAGAAGGAGTGTGCTAATCTTGGTCCACAATTAAGGTCACCGACTCATAGAATCTTCTATGTTTCTTTCTCCAAGTCAGTACTCCATGTCGTAGTCAAAGTTTGACCCAAGGAAATCCATCCACTGAGTCTGTCTGTGGCTCGGATTTGACAGAGTCTTGAGATAATTTAGCGCACAAAAGTCAATACGGACAATGCACCACTGGCATTCTACGTAGCATTGCCATGTTTTGAATGCGCATACATTTATGATAACTTCTTTCTTGTGCACTTCACAGTTGAGTTATGGCTCATGCAACTTTTGCAACATGTATGAAACCAGTTTTTCCCCACCGCTGTTGTCTTGGAGGAGAATGGAATGGATAGCTTGATCGAACTTGTTGGTTTTCATGATGTATTCCACCGTTGTATCTGCCAATTGAGGACTAGCACCAAGGTCACAGTACTTCCTAAATAGCTAAAGGCTTCTTGTGTGCTAACCCCATCTCCAGATTCCACTCGGTGTTTCTACCAAAAAGAATCAGAGAGAGGCATTGACACCCAAGCGTAGCATTTGCAAAATCCCACAAACACTTGGATATCCCAAACATTGGTCAATGTCGACCAATCAGCGATTGCTCCCACCTTTTTTGGGTCCATGGTGGTATGTCTTCTAGCGATGGTGGCCCGAAAACGCGATCGAATAGTGACAAGAGGAACATTTTGAGAGCTTTCCGTGTCAACTCTCTCTTTGTAAACAATCAAGATTTTTTTTGTGATGTCCATGTGCTCCTCTTGGATGCATATGTACAGTAGGATGTCATTGAAGTATATGGCGACAAAGTCATCCAGGGTTAGGCAAAAGATGTTTTTAATCGCTCCCATGAATGTTGAAGGGACGTTCTTGAGTCAGAATGGTATAAACGTGAACTCAAAATGCGCGTATGTAGTGCGGAATCCTGTTTTCTAGACGTCCTTGTCGGTGCCGAGGATCTGATGATACCCTGTGTGCATGTCAATTGAGATGGACAGTTGGACCCCGCAGAGTTGGACGAAACATTTTTTCTGCTCATGAAAGAGGGTGACAGTTCTTGATGATGTTATTGTTCAACGGTTGGCAGTCCACGCACATACAAATTCATTTGGTCTGATTTTTCACGAGAAGTACAAGTAGCACGTAACGTGACCTCGAGGGTTCAATGAACTCTCTGACCAAGCATATTGCACAACTGCTTCTTGAGTTCAGTCAACTCGATGTTGCTCACCAAATAGGTCCCCTCCAATGTCAGTCCACTTATCAACTACACGTAAATCTGGTGATCAACATTTTGTTGCGGAGGAACCTCTCAAAGAAATTCTTCAAGATATTTCCCTTCAAACTCCTCAACCAATGATTCAATCTCCTTCGAAATGACTGCAAACGTTTCGGATGTCGAGTCCGATGTGTTTGCCTTGGCTGCCATGGTTTCTTTTGCTTCCAATGTCTCCACGTGGACAAACCACGCTTGAGCCTTGCATCATAGATATCTATTGGCCACGTCCGGAGATTTTAGCTGGCGTTTGTGACTGTTGCAGTTTCCTCTGCTGCTTCCCGTAACCACTGCTGCATCGCGGGTTGCCCCACTAGAGGCAGGTGTTGCTTCGTACTTTTCATGCTGGTGTAGATGGTTTTGCTGCTCCACATTAACTCCGGATTATGCCAATGTAGGAAATCTCACTTGAGGATGATTTTGTAGTTACTCATTGGACTATTTATCCAGACTGTTACATCGTACAAATCTTGGATTTATAGTCAGAGAGGTTTATAAAGCCAACAGATCTGTAGTGGCCCGTTGATGGTTTTTCATTTCAACACCTGTGGTTGGTTTGGTCTAGAAATCAAGCTTTTGAACCATGGCATTGCTTATGAAACCATGAGAAGCTCGTCCATCTAATAACACCAGTACACTTATGCCACTCTTAGAACCCCTCAGTTGTTTTTGTGGCAGTATCGCCAGTTTGTCATCTTCGTAATCCATGTTGAACTTTGCAATCTCAGGAATCATCATCCGTGGCGATGTGAGCCCCTCAGATGGGCAATCAGTCGGTGTACATTCTTCAGACCGCACAGGAGTTCCGCAGTCTACTCTTGTCCTTTGTCGTTTCCCAACTCCTTTTTTTTTCTCCTCGGCTTCCCTCCTTTTTGGCGTGCTGCTAGCACTTTCACAGTCACGTGAGATGTTCACCGGCTTCCAGCAAGTTGATCAATTGAAAGCGCCAGTCTCCATCAAAGATGCGAATTCTTTCAGTTGTGACTTCCCTCGGTTACAACAAAGTTGTGGCTTTGGGGTGGCTAACCATTGGAATTCTACATCGGAGCGTTGTAGTATGCACTGTCAATGCAACTCACTGCTGTGATCATTGGTGGAAGAACGTTTTGGATGTGGAACATCAAAATTGCTCACCAAATATCTTTCTCGAGGCTGTTGTACTAGAAACATAGCTTGTCGGGAGTGAGTTCGCTGTCGGTGGTGATTTTGTAAAAACTCCGCGTGTACTCCGTCACGCTCGACTGCAGACACACGCATTGAAGAATCTATCATGAGTCTGACTTCTCGTTCATCTTTCCAAAGCAGACGAGAGATGTGTGTTTGAATCCACTATAGTTTACCATTTGAATCGGGAAGTGGTGCCACGCCCAATCGATCGACTTGAGGGGTAGAATGCTCTCTAATGCTTGAGGGGTAGAATACAGTCGGTAATGCGAGTGGTCGCGTGAGCCGTTGATCAAACTCAACTAGTCTTCCATTAGTGTTGGATGGTTTTGATGTCAGACCATAAACTCAATGCCATGCCATATGAAAATCGAGGCCACGGGGCTAGTTTTTCTTCATATCCTTGTTGACCCCATAAGGGATAAGCCTCAAAACCCATCGTCCACATCATGACCATCAGTCCCGTCGAGATTGCAAGATCAAATGGCTCATGGAGTGCCGGTCAAAACTGGGATTACTCGGGAGTTGAAGATTTATCTTAGCAAGTAGTGCTTCCTGCGTGCATGGCTTCCGTATTGAGTTGTTGGAGCCAAAAGATTTTGAGGCTCTTGAGTCCCGATAACCTTTGATATAGGTCTTTGTTGATGCCAGCTTGTTGGCGAGAGCCTCACACTGTGCCACGTGTTCTCTTGGTGGGCAACGGTGGGGCCAGATGGTTTGTTGATCCCGTATGGTCCATCACTTGCTTGGCCATCGAGATCGTCGATATTGTACCATTTGTTGCAAAATTTGTTGTTTTTGTCTGGTTTTCATGAAGAGTGTCTTTGTTTGTGTGCTGCCATTGAGTAATTAAAGAAACTCTCCAATCAATGTTCTAATGTGAGAAGGAATGTGAGAAGGCACAATGTACATTAGACAGCATGGTAAATAGTGTTTTGAAAAGTGGAGGGATGACAAATGTCTTCTTTGAAAGGTAGAAGTTAGAGATACAAAGTTAATGAACTGAGGAATAAATACTCCCAAGCAAAGTGTATATCTGCTTAAGTTCACCTAATGACCTACGGAAGTTCCAACAACTCCTAAGCAAGAGCAAAATAAACCCGGGAACCGTATGAGATGCTTGGTTGTCTAAATGAAAACCTAAAAGAAGCACCACATGCATGATAAATTTTCTATACAATGAAATTAGGAAAGAGCAAATGCAGAAAGCCGGAGAAAATGATCCCAGGACTGGGCCATTGTGAAAATTCTTGTGAGCACGAGATAGCAAGAGAGGCAAGGCTGACTATGGCGACGTAATTGTGGACCACCGTAGTGTGCTTGAAGAGTAGTGGTGTCAGGCCTAGAGGTCACCAGCACTAGCGAAACAACAGTTGGTCCTCCATTGATCAAGTCGTCCTTGGTTGCTGTTCCTCTTTGCCTGTTGCACTTGCTCTGTTCAGTGTTGTCGTTGCGAGGTCTGGGAACTCCTGAATAGTGGAGATGCCCCGAAGACCCGTTCGTGGTTTTGTCCTTGTGGTTCATGCATTGAATGCCCCTCTAGCGCAGTCACACTTTGATACCGAGGGTTGTGCTGAGAGGAAAGTGGTTGATCCGTACGGATGAGGCGGAAAGCAGTAGACGATTCGAGGAACTGGATGACAAGTGTCAGACAAATCGAGCGCATATACAATGAGGAGAATGAAAACAAGGCATATGTTGGGTCTTTGATGCACCATCAAAACATTGATACAGTTTCTAGTACTTTTGTTTATCACCTTTGAAAGTGTTCAAAGTTGTTAGATCCTCCGAGAACAAAAGAGGAGATGTCGAGACAGGTGGCCAAAATGCCAGTGGCCAAACGACGTTACTATCCTCACACATAGTGGGCCACAGATGTAAGTGCAGGAATGCCCACTTGTAGATTCAAGGGACTTGTGTACGCTTCGGATGTAAAAGAGAAGAATGTTGTAAACATAATCAATGTTTTGATTCTTCTATTGATTACTCGACAATGCTACAGTTCTATACAGATGTGCCTCAACTATTGAGACCCGCAAGTTTCTTGTTGGAGCATCTCCAAGTGACCTCTCCTGGTGCTAAGTCTTATGCGTTCCCTCACTTGGGCCTCCAAGACCCAACACATGCCCCATTTGGTTTATCTTGCCATGTATATGCGATCAACATGCCCAACACTTGTCATTGAAGAACACTTACCGGCAAGCGTAAACTATTGGATTGCCTCGATTCCATGAAACACATCTTACTTTGCTCATCGTCCCTGTGAATCATTTGTTTAACGCTCAGCGTAACAAACACTGTCAAGCTATAGGGTTAGGAAACATGATACAACACCCACAAACCTTCCAAAATATGAGGTTCTCATTCTGGAGACTGACAAACATGTTAGCTGGAATGAACAAAGACGCTGAGTTTGTTGAATCATACGTAGTGCTAAGTTCAAACCAATTGAGTTTTTTCTCCCAAATTAATTACTCTTTGTATTTGTTTTCAATTTGAACATTCATTAGTGTTCCATGGAAAACATCATCTTTGTGCTGCAAAGTTCAGACACCTATCACCATGGATACTTTATTGCTTAATCCAATTAGATAGGGTTTTGCTTTTCAGATGTTCATACTTTGAAAACTAAACCTTTTTATTACCAGAATCTCTGTAATTAAACTGTTATTGCTCTTAGGTGTATTTTGTCACATACCGGACATACACGAGTCCCTGATCTTTCCAAGTGGATGTTTTTGTCATTACACAAACAGTCAATTGCGCGTTGAGTCCTCGGTTTTCACTCAGATGATCGAGGAGAATTTAGCCAACTGCCCTTGCCCTTTAGTGAACCTTCTCACACTTTCTGACAACCCCGACCACTTTCAAGAATCATCGAAAGAAACTGTCACAACCTTTCGATCAATTTCTTGACACGTTGAGACACATCCCAACTTGTAAAGGTGCATCTCGCATCTACATCGTTGATCCTCAAAGTCCACCGATTTCTTAGCGGAGCTTCTTGAATCCCACCACTCACGACACAACCGCACATGCGACGTTTGACGATCGACCCAACGACCCCGAGTATACCTCGTTTGTAACTCGACACTCGTGTATGTATATGTTTGATCATTTCTACACTTTTCATCAAATTACACTTACCTTCAATTAAAGATTCTTCAAGTGCCCCAAATTCCAAGCCATGTTATACCTCACAAATTCTGCCTATTCACCATCTACGCTCTGTTTGGCATAACACTTGGTATCAGAGTGTAGTGGTGCTAGGGATGCACCTGAATACTTTACCCATCTGGGGGATTATCTCGTGCAAGCCGTCAGTGCATCTCGCATGTCAAGACTTTGCAGACTTTGCGACTACAACATGAAGGGAGAGAGCATAGTCAACGGCCAACCTTGGGTCTTCCGTGACAACTTCGGCGATAGAAGAGCATAAGATGCCTATGCATGCAAATTCTGAAACGGCAGCGAACGCTGGCATAGAATGCTATGTGGTCCTGGGATCAACCACCATGGCTCCAACAACCAACCCGGTCTCGGATCCAACGGCGATAAACTCAACGTCCCTACCAACAACCTTGATGACGACAGTAGGAACGACAGGTGGCACCAGACGAGAAGCGCGGATCAACGAGAAACTTGCAAACCATATCTTTGCGCTCAAGGGGATCAATGGCCATCTTCTCCAACAACTCAACATCGCGATAGGGGCTCTTCGCAACACACGTGCACAAGAGGTTGTGCTCTTTGAGAGAAATACCCAACTCTCGAGCAAATCCAAGGTTTAGTTGGCCCCTCCTGAGCAGTTTCATCTTGCAAATTCAAAGGGACCAACGGTTTGGATGTGGCTGACGAGCCTGGAGGTGTACTTCGCTGCTGCTGGGCTTGATGATGATAAGAAGAAGATTGACCTTGCGGACGCGCTTTTGCGTGGCACGACACTAAGTTGGTGGTCCGATCTAAAGACCATCCAATGGCTGTAGGAGATTGACGGGGCCTCTCTACAAGCTCTAGCATCTCTGTCAGTAGTCCAACGTGGCAGAGTATACATGGAGATTCTGCTGGATCATCACTGGCTTGGACATCGCTGCCGAAGAGCTTTGTTGCACTACAGCAACAGCCTCAAACGAGACATTGGACTAGCGATTGCCATTTCGACATCCAAAACGAATTACCGCGGATGATCATAGCACCAACAAGGATGGACAACGTCGACTTCAATGCTCGGATATTGGAGTCCTACGGCTGGCCACCTCCCAATCCCATTATTGTGGAAATGGAAAATGGCCAGTCAAGGGACTCCTCTAATCTGATGGAAGTGGACGGCGTCGACCAGAAAAGTATGCGCACCTTCTATAACTACAAAAATGTCGAGCACATCGTTGGCAACTGTCGGAGCAAGCAGATAACAAAACAGGGGGGGGGGGGTGGAGAAAAATGAGTCGGGAAACAACAAAGGACAAGAGTGAAAGGCGCGACTCTGGTTTGTGAGGAGCCATCTGTGCCGAGCAATCGCCCAACTAAACAGCATACCCTACTGCTCATTGAATTCGATGTTCAGGTTTTCTTGAATTTAGTGTTCCTTAATTTTGACACGGATTCAATTTATTTGGTGTTCGGTTAAATTCGACCAGAACTGGCTTGGTTGTCCTTTGATTTCGACGACAGGATAAGTTAACGTACTTGGTGAACCGTGATTTCGACGTTGACATGCTTTTGGCGTGCGCGCCGACCTCGCGGTAGTGACCAGAATCTGTTGCGCCATGTCAGGCGCAGCAGATTCTAGCTAATGAGAAGCGTGCGCACTGGATCAACCAGATTCTGGTCAGAACCTGCATGGTCCAGTGCGCGCCGACAAGTTTGACAGCAAGTCAACAAAAATATTTTTTTAGACGCGCATTTGTATGTTTGAATCTCCGAACATCAATATGCGAGCAATGAAGCTTGAACTCGCCCTTTTTCCTCGCTGGCCATTATTCTCGTCGAGTACAAGTACCACAAGCACAGAACAAAGCAAAGCAAGAGTCCCGACCACTTGGAAGTAAAGTCAAGGGCTGATCGCATGAATTCGACGAAAGGATAGTCTTTTGAATTCGACGTGCAAGACTAATTCGATGAATTTCAATGAGGGTAGAAATATTTAATATCGAAATCATCGAGCAGCTGGGTACAATGCCGTAGATGTTTGAAGGAAGATATTGTAAATAAGGAGACACCGAGAACCACTACAACTACAAGTGGAGGATCTACGGGATGTAACGGTTTGGAGATCATGTCCCATGAATACCCAGAAAATCATTCTCAGACAATATTTCTTGTACCGACACAATCTGTAGGTTGTCCGGAACATCGTTTGTGTGAAAATCGATGGTGGTAAGTGACAACTTTCACGCAGGAGACGGGAGATGATAGTGGAAGCAACAGAGATGTACGCAGTAAAAGAAGTTGCGGTAGCCGAAAGGTAACAACTTGTACAGCTGATACCATTTAACGTGGCTAAATACTTCACAGGCGAAGAGCTCGTACGTGACTTATACATCTCAAGCCAATAGAGGAAGCCAAAGTGGCAGTAGATGACTCATCACTCTCATTGACCTCTCAGGCCTCGTCGGAATCAACAAAATTAGCGATGGTACCCGAAGAGTTCGCCATTCCCATCCCAGAGTTTGGGGATGTCTTTCCTGACAAACTCCCAAAAACCCTACAACCCAAAAGGACATTGACCATCGCATTGAGCTGAAACTAGGCAGCCGACCCATAGATCAAGGGGCCTGTCGAATAAGCGATCAGGAACTGACCAAGTTGAAAACTCAGTTCGACGAGATGCTCGGTCAAGGGTTTATCGGTCCATCCACGTCACCATACGCGACACCTGTAGTGTTCATAAAAAAGAGAACTGGTGAAATGCGGGTGTGCATGGGCTACCAGGTATTGAACGACGCCACCATCAAGAATCGCTACCCTCCTTCCCGAGCCGAGAAACATTTTTGGACCCAACGGTCAAAATCAACCTACGCAGTGGTTATCACCAGATTCGCATGCTAGACGCTGACATCAATAAGACAACACTTTGAACACTCTATGATCATTTCGGATTCACGGTCATGTCGTTAGGACTTACAAATGCCCTGACAATGTTCATGGCGGTGATGAACAACATGAAACACCCATACCTTGATTACTTTGTCGTGTTGTACCTCGACGGCATTCTTGTATAAAGCCGCACCCTAGAGGAGCACGATGGACATCTTTGGAAAGTTATCAGAGTTTTACAAGGAGAGAGATTTTTTGGAAAAATCTCAAAGTGCGACTTCATTTGCCGTTTGATCAAGTTTTTGGATCACGTCATCATGACGGACGGATCACAATGGATCCGAAAAAAGTGACAGCAGTAGGTCATTAGCCGACGCACACCACCGTTCACGTTTTTATTGGCTTTTGTAATTACTATTTCTGTGTTGTATGATATTACACTCAAGTGTCAGTGCCTGTCTCCGTCCTCACATAAAATGATAACGAGTGGCGGTGGAGAGACAATGAACAAGAAGCGTCTAATTCTTTGCATAACGCTTTGGCTTCGGCGCCAGCCCTACGATTAGCCGATCCATCAGTCAACTACATCATGGCTACTGACGCCTCAGATCGAGCCATCGGCGCGGTCCTCCTACAAGGCAACGGAGAGCAACCGGTCGTACACATGTCGCAAAAAGTACGAGGACCAGAAATCAACTACAAAGTACACGAGGAAGATGCTGGTAGTCATACATGAATTCAAGAAATGGCGGTGCTACCTTGAATGCCGTCAATGCATCGTACGCACTAACCATCATGCGCTGAAATATTTGAAGATGCAGCTGAACCTCAGTTAACGTCAAACCCGATGGATGGAGTTCCTGGACTCAGGGTTTGGCTACAATGTTAAGTACTGGCCAAGCAAAACCAGCCCAACAGGCACACTGAGCCGCCGAGTACATCCGATGGCTGAGACAGCAATGCTACAACTGTAGCAAGATCTGCATCTTGAGCACTTGTTCACACGAGGCTATGACCAGCATGGCAGATAAGACAAGGCAAAATTCTGGTATGATGCACCATGTTAGAGGCGACGACTTACTCGCCAGGTAGTCGTTTCTCCAAACAATGAACTCCATTGCATGCTGCTCGAAGAGTGCTGTGACACAGGTCCAAGTGAACATTTTTAAGAAGAAAAGATGTTGAAGAAGCTTGTGCATTACTACTGGTGGGACAAGATGCAATCCGATGTCGCCAACTTGTGCAAGTCCTGCGATACATGTCAGCAACAAAAATCGCGTCACACATGACCACTCGGACTTCTACAACGACTCTCCATGCTGACGGAACCATGGAATGACATCTCCATGGATTTCATCACAAAGTTATTGGTCACACCCAAGGGATATGATGTAATCCTCGTGGTTGTCGAAAGGTTTTCCAAAATGTCTTATTTTATTCCGACAACTACCATTGTCACCGCTGAAAGGACAACATGGCTGTTTCTAAACAACATACAACTGCAAGGCATTCTAGGGACCATCACTTGTGACAGAGACGTTTAAAACTACGACTTCTCTGCCACCTGGGACAAAACATGGCAAACACCCACAAAGACACAGGCAACGATGAAATGAGCAGCTGCTCGACATGGCAATGACAGTGTCTTCACCGCAAGCATCAAATTGCTTTTCAATTCAGTCAAATATAGTCTCGTGGAGTCGACTATTCGAAGCTCAACCCCTATTGGCTGTGACTGTTTCAAATCGAGCGCATGGAGACTCCCGTGGTTGTGCGACTCAAACTTCCTGACAACGTGTAAGTTCATCCTGTTTTCCATAATATCAAACATAAGCACTACCAAAACCATGGAGAGAACTTCCCCGGTACAGATGTACCTCCCCCTCCACGTGTACAAGTGGACGAGGACATAGAGTACGTCATTGAGGACATCCTCAGACATCAACAACGTGAAAAAAAAAACAGAATATCTTATCAAGTGGCATGGCTACGACGCCATGCGTAACAGCTGGGAACCCTTTGACAACCTGCAAGACGTCAATCACCTAATCGACACATATTACTGCTATCACCGGGCCACGTCTCTGCCCGCGCCGGGACGTTAGGGGGGTGTGTTACGTATCAGAAGTACACGAGTCACAACTCTTTTTGAGTGCGCACTTGTGTCATTACACAAACAGCCCAACACGTGTTGAGACCTTGATTTTCACTCTGACGGTTAAGGGCAATTCGGCCAACTACCCTCGCCCATCGGCAAGCCTTCTCACACTTTCTCACAACCCGGACCACTTTCGAGAATCATCGACAAAAGTGTCACGACCTTTTGGTCAACTTCTTGACATATCCTGATTCATAAAGATGCATCGTGTATCTTTGCTATCGATCCTCAAAGCCCTCTGATTTCTCAGCGGAGCTTGTATAATCCGACCACTCACGACATGACTCCATACGTGTCGCTTGACGATTGACCTAGTGACGTCGACCACACCTCATTCGTTGTTACATACCACATGTCCATGAGTCCCTAATCTCTCTGGATGGTCATTTTTGTTACTACGCAAATAGCTTATCACATTGCGAGACCGCGATATTCACTCCAACAGTCGAGGAAAAAGTGGCCAACTGTCCCCACCCTCAGTGAATCTTCCCGAACCTTATGACAACTTCAACCACTCTCACGAGTGTACAACAGAAGTATCACGACCTTTCGATTGACTTCTCGACGCACCAAGAAAAATCTGGGTTTACAAAGATGCATATCCCATCTTCACTGCCGATTCTCAAAGACCCCCAACTTATCTGCGAGAGCTCTTGAATCCGACCACTCACGACGCGATTCCGCACGCGTCGCTTGAAAATCGACCCAACGACCTGACCATGCCTCATTCGTAACCAAACACTTGTGTATACATATGTTCGATCATTTCGACACTTGTCATTGAAGTACATTTGCCGCTAGTTATAAATTGCTCAAATGTCCAAAATTCTAAGTTGTGTTCTGTCACGTAACTTCTACATGTTCACCATCTACGCTCCGTTCGGCATAACACTTGGTATTGGAGCTCAGCGGTGCTAGAGAGGCATCCGACTACTTTACCCATCCAAAGGAATACCTTGCACAGGCCATCTGCGCATCTTGCACATCAAGATTTCGTAGACGTCACGACTACAATGCGAGGTGAGAAAACACAACCGACAATCGACAGTGGGACTTTGGCGATGACTTCAGCGATGGAGGAGCCGAACGTGCTAATGCACGCGAGTCGTGAAGCGACAGCGGATGCTGACGTAGCAGGCTATGCTATAGCTGGACCAACCCCTACGGCTTTGACGACCAATCCGATTGTGGACCCAACGGTGATAAACCAGCCACCCCGACCAACGACCTCGACGACGACAGCAGGGACGGCAAGTGGCACTGGATGACGGGCACGGATCAACGAGGAACTGGAAAACGCGGTCTCCGCGCTCGAAGGAATCAACAAAAATTTGCTCCAACAACTCAACATCGCGATGGAGGCTCTTGGCAACGCAAGCACAGAAGAAGCGGTGCTCATCGAGAGAAATTTGCAACTCTTGAGCAAACCCAAAATTGGTCCGGCTCCACTTTAACCGTTTGATCTTACAAACTCAAAAGCACTGACGGTTCGGATGTGGCTGAAGAGTTGGGAGGTGTACTTCATTGCTACTGAGTTAGCGACGATCAGAAGAAGATTGACCTAAAGGTCGAACTTTTGCATAGCACAACGCTAAGTTGGTGGTCCGATCTAAAGATCATCCAACGGTAGCACAAGACCGGCGGAACATCACCAACGGCCAACGACGGCCGTCTCATACCATTAACCGCAGGCGTTCTACGATTGGAGTAGATCAACCCACAGTGGCAAGACAAGTTGACGCCACCAGACGAATCGAATGAATTCTCGCACGCGATGCTTGCACGCTTTAGACGAGTGCATAAAAATTCCGACATACATTTCAAGCTCCAACGACTCCGTCGGCAGTCCAGCGTGGTAGAGTATGCGAGGAGATTTTGCAAGATCATCAACGGAGCAGACATTGCCCCCGACGAACTCTGTTTTGATTACAACAACAACCTCATTGAGATGTCTGACAAGGAATCGCTATTTCTGACATCCAAAACGACTTGCCATGGATGATCGGAGCAGCATAAAGAATCGACAGCGTTGACTACAACGCTCGGCTCTAGGAATCGTACGGCTGGCAATCTCCTAACCACAGTTATCGCGGATACAAAAAGAATCAGCCAACGGACTCCTCGACTCCAATGGAAGTGGACACCATCGACCAGACGGATGCGCGAACCTTGCGGAGGTTCACGTATCTCTCTCGGAATGTGCTTGAGTTTTTCGCAGTTGTAGAAAAGACGGGCACACTGCTCGCAACTATCAGAGCAAGTTCCGGACCAAAAAGGAGGGGAAGTCACAGAAACTTGAGCCGGGAAACCGCAAAGTGCGGGAGTACAAGGCACAAATCTTGTCCGTGAGGAGCGGTTTGCACAGAACAATTGCCCATTTGAACACCCTGCATTGCCGCAAAGGGTTTCTAAGATCGCGAAGATCGATGAGGGGCACATGGATGACCAACCGGCAATACTTCTAAAATAACAACCTCGAGGATGCAAAAGTCACAAAACAGTACTGGCACTATTGGATGGAGGAGCTTCACACAGCTTCATGAGCAACGACATGGTCCACAAACTGGGTTTGCACACCAAACCATGGGTGTTTGAAGGAAAAACCGTTGACGGAGACTCCAAGAACCACTCTGACTACTAGTGGGAGATCTACAGCATCTAACGGTTCGGAGGTCTTGTCCAATGAGCGATCACAAAATCATCATTGGACAAGATTTCCTATACCGACACAAACCACAGGTTGATTGGAATAGCGGCGATGTCTATGTGGAAGTCGACGGCACCAAACGACAACTTCCACGTGCAGGGCGGAAGCAGATATCGGAAGCAGCAAAGGTGGATGCGGTAGAGGAAGTCAGGGAAGCCAGAAAGCCATAACCTGTGTAGTCGATACTGCTCATCGTGGCCAAGCACTGCATACGACAAGGAGCTCGTGCGTGGCTGGTACATCTTGAGCCAATGGAAGAAGAGGAATTGGCAATAACTGACTCATCGTCGGCCTCATCAGCCTCATCGGCATTGACAAAGTTTGCGATGGTACTTGAAGAGTTTGCACCACTCATCAAGGAGTTTGTGAACGTCTTCCCCGACGAACTTCCGAGAACCTTGCCTCCTCAAAGAGACATCGACCATCGCACCAAACTAAAGTCGGACAGCAAACCTACTGTTTAAGGGGCCTATCAGATGAAAAATCACAAGCTGACTGAGCTAAATGGGCAACTTGATGAGACGCTCGGTCAAGGATTCATCCGCCCTTCCATGTCACCATACGCCGTACCAACACTGTTTGTGAAAAAGAGAACCGGTGACATGCTGATGTGCATGGACTATCGGGCGTTGAACGGAGCCATCAACAAGAACCGTCATCCTCCTCCTCGAGCTGGTGAAATGTTTGACCAACTCGAAGGGGCTCGAATGCTCAACAAAATCGACTTACATAACAGATATTACTAGGTACTCGTGGCAGATGCTGGCATTGAGAAGATGGTGTTCTGAACCCGCTACGGGCATTTTGTGTTCACATTAATGCTGATTGAACTAAAAAATGACCTGGCAACATTCATGGCAGTAATGAACAACATCTTTCGTCCATACCTCGACGATTTTGTTGTGGTGTACCATTACGACGTTTTGGTGTACAGCCGCGCCCCGGAGGAGCACGATGGACATCGTCCAAAAGTCCCCAAAGCTTCATAAAGAGAATAGTTTCTTGGAAAAATCTCAAAATGCAACTTCGGTCGCCGTTCCATCGGGTTTTGGGGTCATGTCATCAATGGTGGACGGATCACCATGGATCCGAAAAGAGTGGCAATAGTTGTTGATTGGCCAATGCTGACCAACGGTTGAGAAATTCAAGTTGTCCTCAGCTTTTGCAGCTATAATCAGCGTTTCATACGGGATTACGCATGTGTGTCAGCACCTCTTTCCGACCTCACTTGGAAAGAAAACAAGTGGCGGTGGGGAGACGGCGAACAAGAAGCGTTTACCACTTTGCAGAACGCTCTGACCTCAGCGCTTGCCCAACGATAAGCCCATCCAACGGTCAACCACGTCCTGGCCATAGATGCGTCAGACCAAGCCATGGGTACAGTCCTCGCGCAAGACCACGGCAACGACGAGCAACTGGTCGCCTACATGTCCTAAAAACTATTAGGACCAGAACTCAACTACGACGTGCACGAGAAAGAAATGTTGACGGTCGTGCATACTTTAAGACATGGTGATGCTACCTGGAGTGACGGTGATGCATCGTGCGCACCGACCACCATGGGTTGGGATATTTGACGTAGCCAAACCTCAGTCATCGTCAAACCTGATGGATGCAGTTCCTTGAATCCGGGTTTGACTACAATATCGAGTACGGGCAAGGCAAAATCAACCCTGTGGATGCACTCAGCAACCGAACAGGTTAAATGGTTGGCATGGCAATGCCACAGCTACGGCGAGATCCGTACCTTGAGCGGCTGTTTGCATGAGGCTATAACCATCACGGGGGACATGGTAAAGTGACATTATGGTTCGACGCACCTTATTTGCGACGGTGCTTCACTCGCCAAGTGGTTGTTCCCCCGAACGACAAACTTCGCCGTATGCTACTCGAAGAGTGCCACGACACACGACAACTTTGGAGAGGGCAAGAGGTTGAAGAAACTGGCAAACAACTATTGGTGGGACAAGATGCAACCCAACATGGCCAACTTCTAAAGAATCTGCGACACATGTCGGCGACAAAAATCCCGTCGCACGAGGCCACACGGACTTCTCCAAGCACTCCCTATTTCGACGGAACCATGAGCTAACATCTTCGTGGACTTCATCACGGGATTACCGGTCAAGCCCTAGGGACATGACGCAATCCTCGTGGCCGTTGACAAGTTTTCCAAGATGTCTCACTTCATTTCAACAACAACCACCGTCACCGCCGAGAGAACAGTACGACTATTCCTAAACAACATCATACGGCTACACAGCGTACCGAGAACTATCACAAGGGACAGACACGGTAAATTCACCAGCCGCTTTTGGCGCGAACTTATGATTCGCTGTGCTAGCAAAATTCAACTTTTAATGGCGTTTCTTCCTCAACGCACTGGCCAGAAGGAGCAAACCAACCAGACGCTCGAGCAAGTACTCCAAACACGATGCGTACCTCACGGGATGGGTTGGGCACCAAAACTCCTGGCTGCCAAAATCGCATACAATTCAGCAGTTTCCACCAAAACCTGTAAAACCTTGTTTGAAGTGGTGTATGGAAAACTCTCTGCCACACTAGTCGGACTACAAAGTCGCAGCACATTCCCGCGGTCAACATTCAACACCGAGAATTCACCGCCGTCTGGGAGGAATCACGGCAAACCCTTGCCAACACACAAGCATGGATGAAGCAAGCAGCTGACCGATATCGCTGCAACGACGTGTTTGCCGTCAGCGACAAAGTCCTTCTAAGATCAGCAGAAATTTGACTCCGCGGGGCTGACTATTCGAAGCGCAAACCCATATGGTTGGGACTGTTTGAGATTGAGCACATGCAAACCCATGTGGTTGCGCGACTCAAACTCCCGAACACTATGCAAGTTCATATGGTGTTCCACGTGAGCAGGTTCAAGCACTACCGAGACCCCAAAGAGAACTTCTCTGAGGGGGTTGTACCTGAGAAAATGCGTGGAAGCTTCCTAGCAACACAGCCGCTAACTAGGCGTCAGTGCCTGGTCAGACGGTGACGACAGTCACAGGTCGTGCACACAACGGCAAGGGTTTGGCTAGGAGACACAAGACGAAGTGTCAGAATGCTTCAATAGCATATGCAAAGAGAGATAACAAATGACAGGTCCAAGGCATAATTACCTGCCGCGGCACACGGCGGGTGTCGCACGCGGCACTCCAAGAGCTGTCCTAAAACCGGCCCAAAACCACTGTTTTGGCCATAACTCTGCGCACACATGTCAGAATGCTACACCGTCTGAACCTAGACGTGCAGAATCAAAAGCCACATGCTACGACTGGTCACATGCATGCATCCATCATCAGACGGTGGACATACAATGCAAAAACATGCAAATAGGGCTCATGGCCAGTCTGCCAAAAGACACCTGCAAGCTGTAGAAAAGATAGCAAAGGGTCCCGGCAGCATTTGGGGCTCTGGAACGGTAGTCGGTCAGCTCCAAGCCAGTAGTCCGCCGCCAGTCGTCGCACCGGTGTCACCAAGGCCCGCCTCAGGGATCTGCATGAGTGTAGACACGGCCGAGTCGTCACAGTAAACTGTACACGAACGTCACAAATCACAACACTCCCCCATGACCCGATGGTACGCATGTCCATACACATGCAGCACTGGTACGGACACAATAGTGAGTGACACAAATAGATGAGGCACAGACGCACATCCCACACTCAACCACCCTCAAGCATGGGGCAAAGCCCAACAGAACGAATTTCCACCAAGAACTTTCCGCGAGCTAGTGCCTTCGTCAAGAAATCAGCACGCTGCATGTCAGTGCCAACCCACATGACGGAGATCACGCGTCGCTCCACCAGATCACAAACGAATTGATGCTCAACCGCAATGTGCTTTGTGCTAGCATGAAAGACACCGGAGTTCTCCACAATGGCGAGAGCACACTGGTTGTCGCAACGTAGCACAATGGCGGGTACTAACTGCCCAAGCTCAAGAAACAAGCGCTGCAGCCATACTGCCTCAGCAGCCCCTGCGCCCAAAGCAACGTACTCTGCCTCCGACGAACTACGTGCGATGCAGCCCTCCTTCCCGCTTCGCCAAGATAGAGCGGTACCACCGAGCAGAAACTATTAGCCACTACGGCTGCACCCATCTGGGCTCCAAGCCCACTCACTGTCAGTGTAGCCGTCAAGGACCACTGAACGATGTCGACAAAAACAGAGTCTAAGGTACGGCGTGGAGACCACGTACCGCACCACTTGCACGGCCGCATGAAGGGATCTCGCACGTGGAGCTTGTGAGAACTGAGCGAGGAGGTTGACGGCGAACGCGATGTCAGGACGTGTGGTAGTGGCCAGGTACAGTGGCGATAAGACGGAGGTACAAGGTCACGTCCACTCTCTCCCCCAGCTGTGTAGGATCATCCACCTTCAGGGCATCCTGCCCATCGGGTATAAGAGGTGTGGAAGCAAAGGGCACTGCTTTGAGGAGATCGCTAAAGCGCTCCCCCACGACTCGTGAGTATCGGGCCTGATGCAACAATAGTGTCCAATGTCTGCGATCTCGCACGATCTCTATACCGAGAAACACCGATGCAGGACCGAGGTCCTTCATCCTGTAGGCAGTCTACATGACAGCCTTGGCCTCCTTCACGGCCTCCAGGGACGGAGACGCGATGAGAAGGTCATCGACATAGACCAGGATGGCGGTAGGATGAACAGAGAGGGGTATGTCTCACTCTGTACGTATCTTGCATGAGTCAAAGTACCGGTGATCTCCCGGTTCAAATACCGCGGAGACTGCTTGAGGTTGTACTAGGAATTGCTCAAGCGCCAGACCTTGTCACCGTCCTCAAAGCCCGGTGGCTGAGCCATGTAAATCTCCTCATCCAGAGAGCCATGGAGGAACGCATTGTTCACATCCATCAGGTGCACTTCCCAATCATGCTGAGCCACTACACCAAACAGAGCTCGAGCTGAGGTCATGCGGCCGACAGGGGCAAAAGTGTCGGTGTAATCAACTCTCTCAATCTGAGAGTACCCCTTGACGACCAAGCGGGCCTTGTAGCGTTCCACTGAGCCATCCGGCTTCACCTTCTTGCGAAAGACCCACTTGACCTGAATACCCTTCCTCCCAGGAGGAAAGTCGACAAGCTCGTAGACTCTGTGCTCTCGAATAGCGCGAAGCTCATCCTCGCAGGCAGCACGCCAAGCGTCAGCATCCTGTGATGAGAGAGCCTCCCTTAGTGTGCCCGGGTCGGGCGCCATAGAGGGAGAACTCTGCGTGGGAAGTGCACATGCCTCAGTGCCGAGCCTGACGACCACGAGATCGGCTGTTGCGTCACAGGCGATATGGAACTTGCAAGTGACGAGGTCGTACCCTACGGGGCACGCTGGATGTACCTCTGTGAGCTCAGTGCGGACACTCAGGCCTAGGGCCTTTGTGCCGGGGTCACCACTCACGATGCTACGAGAGGAGCGCCTGGGTCCGGGGCCCGTCGCTCGCTGAGCTCCGGAAGCTAGTGGTCGAAGACGGCCACCGGGCTCACGGGAGTAACCTGAGATCAAGGGACGCACCTCAGGCTCAGGGACATATGCGACCGCAGCTGGTGAGGGCTGAGACGAGGCAGCCAGAGACGCCATGCAAGGAGATGCGTGTGTGGGGAACACGGGGGTGGGTGTGACAGCTGGAGCTGGCAAGACTGGACCTGACAATGAGGCAGGAGTACCAGCCAACGTAGGAACAGGAGTGGGCGAGGCTGGATCAGATACAGAAATAAGGGTGCCAGCAGACGCAGGTGCTGGTGGAGAAGGAGACGTGGGAACAGAGGTACCTGTGGGGTGTGAAACAGGCTGTATAGGCAAGATCTCTGGACCGATGGCAAAGATCGCCGGATCATCAAGGGTCGGAGACCGAGAGGGGGCTCAAGCGGACACATCCGCCTGATGAGAGATGCTCGCTGGCGTGGAAGTCTCCCCCATCCGCCGAGAACCCTCACTGGAAGGAACATGGGTGGCGGAGAGTGCTGTGATTGAAATCAAGTCACGGTAAGTGAGGGACTCGAAAAATAGCGCATTGCGGGACTCAATGACGCGACGACGAGTAGATTCCTAGAAGCGCCAGGCCTTTGACCGTGGGGAAATGCCTATGAAGACACACAAACGGCTCGAGGTGAGACCTTGGACCCTTCCTGGTCCTCGGTGTACCACACGGAGGCTAGGGAGCCCCAGACGCGAGCGAGACGAAGGTCAGCACGGTGTCCAAACCAGAGCTCGTACGGTGTGATATGGTCCAGAAGCGGACCGTGCGGGAGGCGGTTCCAGACACAAATCATGTAGGCGAAACCCTCAAAGACAAAAGACTTTGGGAGACCGCACTCAGACCGCATGGCGCGAACCGCATCCTCCATGGTGCAGTTCCAGCGCTCAGATACACCGTTCTGCTGGGGGGTAGCAGGAGCGGAGACCTGGTGAGAAATCCCATGCTCAGCAAAGTAGGAGTCCATCCCGCCAAGGAACTCGCTGCCGCGATCCGAGCGGAAGGTATGTAGCATGTGGCGGGACTAACGCTCAGCCATCACTAGCCAAAGTCGAACCGCAAGGGCGGCATCGCTCTTCTTACACATGCTGTAGACCCACCACATCCGGGTAAAGTCATCAGTCAGAGTCAGAACATACCGGCCCCTCTCAAACAGGGACTCGATCGGGAGAGGGCCGAGAAGGTCTGAGTGAACCAGCTCAAGAGGCCGAAGCGCTCGGGAACGAGACTCAGGGTAGGTGCACTGGTGTATCTTCCCCTGAGCACAAAAAAAATAGTCAGTCTTGGGTGGCTTCTTGAAAGAAGCCAAGTCAAAATCGAGAGCAGGCTGTGTCCAAATGAGCTTCGACACAGTGTCGGAGCCCACATGACACAGACGGTAATGAAGCAGCCCCTGGTGTTCCGGAGATAGAACACCAGTGACAAAGACACGACCGGAGGAAGAGGAAGAGCAAGGGGAGGAGGGCCGAGCAATGCGATACAGATCATCTATGACTGAAGCATGCAAGACGACACTACGGGTGTCAGTAGCAGTCACAGTCGCTGAGTCAGCGGTATGCTCCACAGAGAGACCCATCAAGGTGCAGGCACGCACAGAAAGCAAGCTAAGCTCAAGATCAGGCACAAACAACACGCCGAAAAGGTACAAGGGGCCAGACGGACCATCGAAGCATACAACCCCAACACCATGGACAGGCAAGGACTGACCAGACCCTATACGAACGGAACGGACAGACGTGACAGGACCGAGAACAAAAATGTCACTACGACGGCACGTCATGTGATGGGTGGCACCAGAATCGATGATCCAAGTGCCACCGGAGTCACGGCTGGTGGACGTCACTGTAGAACGAGTAATGGAACACTCGGCATCAAAGGGACGCTAAGCCGTCTGTGGGGAGGAACGATGCACAACACAAAGATGAGACTTATTAATCCACTCGGTGCAGTCAGGCCCATCATCATCACATGCAGACTGTGCTCTCCCACAGGCGTCGTCATGAGCCAGAGAAACGGACGAATAAGCAGTTTGTGAACCACCCGACGATGACAACACACTCGCACCTCCTTGAAAGCGGAGCGCCAGAAGGTGGGGAAGCTCGGCAATGGTGCGGTCGCGTGGGTCCGGATCGCTGCTGCTCACCGGTGAGGAGGCAAGAACAGCTGTAGTCGTGGCCGCCGCGCGTGCGGAGGAGGATGCAGGTGACGTGCCAGACGTGGAACGGAGAGTATGAGCAGCCTGGAGCCCACGAGTGATCCGCGCCCAGTCAAGCGGCTGCTGGCACTCGGTGAAGCGATGGGCGCCTCCACAGTTGTAGCAGTGCACAGAACGGCCACTGCTACCACTGGATGTCGACTGCTGCTGACCTGATCCACGCTTCCTATTCTTCTTCTTCCCCTGGGCGGCTGTTGCAATGCCCTGTGTCTGCGTGGGTGTAGACGGGGTCGAAGAGGAAGAGGAAGATAAGGAAGTGATGGAGGAGGAAGAGGGAGACTGCATGAGGGAAGATGGTGGTGATACAATGGCTGCTACAGTGAGGGAAGTCTCCTGATGGGCTACGGCTGCCTCGCGGGCTGAGGTCACCTGAAGGAAGAGCTGATGCGCCCAAGGAAGCAGCTGCAGAGTGGCTGAGAACGGCTTGAGGACAGCGTCGTTGTACTGTGTGAAGATGTCGGTATACTCGAGGCAAACTCCGAGCATAATCGTACGAAGCGCCCACAGTTGTGTGCCTCCTGAGGTCCCCAAGCGCGTGTAGATGGGCATGGCGTGTCGCCAGTAATCCGCTGCAGGCTCCGCAAGCCGCTGACGGAGCGAATGGAAAGCACAAATGTGTGATGCACGAGTGGGGTGCGTCTCTGCGGCCAACAGGGATAAGGCCAGATCCCAACCTCCACGGGGATCGGTGCCGGTGCCTGTGCCGGCCTCGCCAAGGAAGGGGCAAAAGTCGACGACGGTCTCGCGTGGCATGGCGTAGAGGAGTCTACGCATGGCCCGGGTTGCTGTCAGTACTCGTGCTGGGTCTGTAGGCTGGTACGGGCTGTGGTAGTAAGGCCACACTCCCTCAGAAGTAGCCCACACCTGAAACAGGATCTCACAGCAGTCGAAGCCATCCTCATTGATGTATCGTGGAGGTGGTGCCTCGTAATCCTTGGGCTGCCGCTCCGTGGGGAAAGCAACCACAGGCTGAGTAGGACGAGAGACGAGAAAGACTCCTGGAAGAGGATGGTCACCGGGGTAGTCAGGTGACGATCGTATCGGGGAAAACGGAGGAGATCGGGTGCCCGTCTGCATCTGACGGAGGCGCTCGTGAAGAACTCGAATCTCCTGAGCCGGGGAATCATCCGTAATGCCTGGCATGAGTTGTTCATCATCCAGGAGGTCAGCAGGTGGTGGGACAGGTCGAGCGCCTGTCACGGGTGCCTGAGCTGCTGCTGGTCAGATACCGGGACGCCGGCAGCTCCCTCAGAAGCCCGCTGAGTCATGGACTGAGCACGTAGAAGCTCAGTCAGCGTGTGGATAGCGTCAGTGTGCTCTCTCTGGAGGCGACGCATCTCATCCTGCTGGCTTCGCAGGTCCTCAATGACCTAGGAGCGTGGACTCAGTACACCAGACGAAGAGGAGGAGGGGTCGCCTGATCCCTTCTCCTTGTTGTCGGACAGGCTCATGTCGTCGCTCGGTATGGGGCAACAGGTAAAGTTTATCGGATTTCAAAACCGTCAGCGTTTCTCGAGGAGTTGAAACGCTGGCAACCTTTGACTGTCCGGCCAAACATTTGGCCAAGTATGGTGCTGACGTCAGCAGGTGGTTGCTGACGTCAGCACGACCTGATGATGTCAGCAAACAAAATTGCTGATGTCAGCTTGCCTCCCCTCCCTTTTTTTTCTTTTCTTTTTTTTGTCTTTTTCTTTCTCGCGACTCTTCGCGAGCGTGCAGCCGCTCCGCGGCGGCTACGCGGAAATTGCGTAGCAGTTTCCGCTCAGGTGCTGCTGCAACTGTGCTGTTAGCTGCAGCAGTAGCTGTGTAGCTGCGTATGCAGCGGTGGCAGCAGCGGCTGTGCTGCTTCTACTGTTGCTGCTGCTGCTCCTGCGCGCTGCGGTTGCTGCTCGCTGCCGTCGCCGCGCGTTGCTGCTACTGCCATTGTTGAGCTGCTGCTGCTGCTGTTGCTGCCGCTCTTGCCCTGCTGTTGCCGCCGCGGCTGCCGCTACTGCTGCTGCGCTGCTGTTGCCGCCGCTGTTGCTGCGCTGCTGCTGCCGCTGCTGCTAGCGCTGCTGCTGCCGCCGCTGCTGCTGCGCTGCTGCTGCCGCCGCTGCTGCTGCTGCCAATGCGACTGTGGATGGTGGGTGTGCTCACTGCTGCCGCCACGCACCGCTGTTGCTGCTGCTACACTGCTGCTGTTGCCTCTACTGCTGCTGCTGGCACGGTGGCAACAGCGCTGCTGTGATCTCACGTGGTGGGTGAGGGTTGCGCCGATGGCAACCTGCTGTCTCCGACAGGCCCCAAGGAATCTGTTGCAGCGGTGACTCTCACTGCTGCTGCTGTGCTGCGTCTTTGCTGCGCGGCTCAGTGAGAAGTGTCTCACTGTTTTGATACCATGAGAAAATGCGTGGAAGCTTCCTAGCAACACAACCGCTGACTAGGTATCAGTGCCTGGTCAGACGGTGACGACAGTCATAGGTCGTGCACACGACAAGGGTTTGGCTAGGAGACACAAGACAATGTGTCCGAATGCTTCAATAGCATATGCTGAGAGAGATAAAAAATGACAGGTCCAAAGCATAAATACCTGCCGCGGCGCACGGCGGGTGTCGCACACGGCACTCCAAGAGCTGTCCTAAAACCGGCCCAAAACCACTGTTTTGGCCGTAACTCTGCGCACACATGTCAGAATGCTACGCCGTCTGAACCTAGACGTGCAAAATCAAAAGACGGATGCTACGACTGGTCACATGCATGCATCTATCATCAGACGGTGGACATACAATGCANATGCTTCAATAGCATATGCTGAGAGAGATAAAAAATGACAGGTCCAAAGCATAAATACCTGCCGCGGCGCACGGCGGGTGTCGCACACGGCACTCCAAGAGCTGTCCTAAAACCGGCCCAAAACCACTGTTTTGGCCGTAACTCTGCGCACACATGTCAGAATGCTACGCCGTCTGAACCTAGACGTGCAAAATCAAAAGACGGATGCTACGACTGGTCACATGCATGCATCTATCATCAGACGGTGGACATACAATGCAAAAACATGCAAATAAGGCTCATGGCCAGTCCGCCAAAAGACGCCTGCATGTTGTAGAAAAGACAGCAGAGGGTCCCGGCAGCATATGGGGCTCTGGAACGGTAGTCGGCCAGCTCCAAGCCGGTAGTCCGCCGCCAGTCGTCGCACCGGTGTAACCAGGGCCCGCCTCAGGGATCTGCACGAGTATGGACACGGCCGAGTGGTCATAGTAAACTGTACACGAACGTCACAAATCACAACAGTACCGCCCCCACCTCCTGTTCAAGTGGACGAGGACATAGCACGTCATCGTGGACATCGTCGGCCAACGACGACAAGGCAAAATGACGGAGTATATTGCCAAGTGGTACGGCTATGACACCACGCATAACAGTTGGGACGAGACGTCGATCATGTGATTGATGGCTATAACCGCTGACACCGGGATACATCTATAGGCACGTCGTGACATTGCAGCTAAAAGGGGGGGGGAGTGTTGCACACCAAACGTACAAGAGTCCCTAATCTCTCCGATTGGGCAATCTGTTTATTACACAAATAGCCCATCATGTCGCATGAACTACGATAGTCACTTTAACGGTCGAGGGCAAAACGGTCAACAGTGCCCACCCTTGGCGAATCACTCCGAATCTTTTGACAACTTCTGTTGGTTTTTGCGCTCATTGTGCTCTGTTGTGTCCTCCCGGCTTGTATACATCGGCGTGCAGATGACTGACGGCGAGACTCGACGGTGATGGAGTGCCGTCCGGTGGAGCCGACGCACGCTGAGGTCTTCTCACAGTTCGCTGGAACCCCCTCTCTCTGGCGACGTGTTCAGCTCCATCGGCAGGCCTCCTCGGCGGTCGCGCTGCCGGCAGTCACTGCCACCGCAGTCGCTGTCTGCATGCGTCCAGCGCGTACTGTCGTGCCTGCGTTGTCATGCGCTGCCTAGGGTCCCAATTGCATGTTGCATGGCCCTGATTGGCAGCATAAACCATCGTGGGCACTGCCTGGGTTCAGGCTGCCATAACTCCTCGCTACTATGTTTCTAGCAGATTCTGACCACACGGCTGCGTTTGCAGCGTCGGTATTATGGTATGATCCAGTTTTCAGGCAAAACGGACGACGCCCGGGTTTTGGGCTGTCGGCCGTCTGGCAGGCCTCACCGAGAAAACCTGCCAGCCTGAAATTAGCTATTTTCTGATTGGCTGATGAACTGAGTAACAAGCTCTACAGAGCTGGGGGGGGGCTAGAACTTGGAGGGGTCCACTATTGCTGTTTATTCTTCATTGCTAATCAGTTATTATCAGTTTTCAGCTGCTTTCTGGCGCTAACACTGGCGCGCGCACTTATAAGTAACAAACCCAGAGCTTCCAGACTTAGATTCTAGAGCAGCAGACTGAGGGGGCAGCTGACTTAAGCAACGAGCATGGAAGCCCGCACGCTGCATCAACAACACAGCTGCCCCAACCTGCTGCCTAGTTTCTTTCTTGGTATCAGAGCCAGAGCGTAGCAACAGCAGCAGCAGACTGACGTACAGGTGCCAGACAACGCCGGCGGACTCCCATACGCGCCAGTGCAGGGGAAATGCTGCCGGATTTTTTCCGGCAGCATTGACCCGCCTGGCGGCGGCGTCAAAAATTTTCCCACGGCCACTGGGCCAGGGGAAATGCTGCCGGATTCTTTCCGGCAGCACTGACCCCCACGCTGGACGCAAGGGAGTGAGCGGCCGACCACGCGAGGCACCTGCTGACGACGGCGCAAGGCATTAACGTCCTCAGGTGTGACTGAACGCAGCAGCCAGCAGCAGCAGCAGCAGCTTGCCGCGGCAGCGAGCAGTGGCAGCAGCGGCCAGCAGCAGTAGCAGATAGCAACGGCTGGCAGCAGCAGCACCTCGCAGCATCAGCAGCCCGCAGCAGCAGCAGCCGGCAGCACCAGCAGCTGCCGCGAGCAGCAGCCTGCAGCAGTAGCTGCTTGCAGCAGCAAGCGGCAGCAGCAGCAGGCGGCAGCAGCAACAGCCAGCTGCAGCAGCTCGCAGCAGCTGCAGCTGCAGCACCCCGCAGCAGCAGCTGCTGCAGCTGCAAGCAGCCAGCTGCTCGCAACGAGCAGCGAGCAGCCAGCTGCTCATTGCGAGCAGCCAGCTGCTCGCAACGAGCAGCGAGCAGCGAGCTACGAGCTGCGAGCTCCTCGCAGCGAGCAAGCAAAACCGAAAAAAAAAAACAAAACAACAAAAAAACGGGGACCTACCCCCCCTCCCTCGATCTGTCCCTCTGTTAAGGAGTAGCAGCAGCAGCAGCCGCTGCAGCAGCAGCAGCAGCAGCAGCAGCTGCAGCAGCAGCAGCAGCTGCAGCAGGAGCAGCAGCAGCAGCTACGGCAGCAGCAGCAGCTGCAGCAGCCACAGCAGCAGCAGCAGCAGTAGCAGCAACTACAGTAGCAGCAGCAGCACAGCAGTAGCAGCAGCAGCAGCACAGCAGCAGCAGCAGCACAGCAGCAGCAGCAGCAGCAGCTACAGCAGCGGCAACAACAGTAGTGGCAGTAGTAGCAGCAGCAGCATCAACAGCAGCGGCTGCAGCAACCACTGCTGATGTCAGCAGCTGTCCGCTGACATCACTGCTGACGTCATCAACCACAGACACAAAAAAAAGGGGGGAAACCAGGAGGACACCAGGGGACTCTGCTGACGTCTGCCATCCTTGGCAGACGTCACTCTTGACTCAGCAGCACACACCCAACACCAAAGGACACAAACAACCAAAAAAAAAAACACAAAAAAAAGCCTTTGGACACACCATGGCTGACTCTCACGAGGCGGAGGGGTCCTCCTCTGCGGGGGAGACCCCTACCTCCCCTTTCTTGCGGCGCCTGCAGCTGCAAGAGCTGTAGCAGCAGCAGCAACAGCAGCAGCGGCAGCCGCAGCAGCAGCAGCAGCGGCATCAGCGGCAGCCGCAGCAGCGGCAGCAGATACAGCAGCCGCACCAGTCGCCGCAGCAGTAGCAGCGGCTGCAGCAGCAGCAGCGTCAGCCGCTACACCAGCAGCAGTAGCAGCAACAGCAGCGGCAGCAACAGCAGGAGCATCGGCAGCAGCAGCGGTAGCAGCATCAGCAGCCGCTGGAGCCCCAGCAGCCCACTGGTGTCGTCGGTGACGACCCTCATCCCATCGTGGCTCTTCAGCACCAGCTCGCCGCCTTGAGGCAACAGCTTGCTACGCTACAGCCACCAGCCTCCCAGCCTACCACCAGTGTGCTGCCATCATTTGTCCCTCCAGGACACGCAAGCCCGGCTGTGTCAGCTACCACATATTTCCTGGCACAGCAGCAGACTCAGCGCCAGCGGCAAACAGTGACCTCCATCCTTGGCCCCACTCTGGGTGCCGGCCGTAGGCAGAAGGACTTTGAGATGCCACCGCCGCCGCTTCAGGCCGGCGAGCAGTTCCGGAGCTGGGAACTCAGCTTCCGGATCTGGACCCAAGGTGAGGGTCTCTGGATGTACTACACTCTCCCTTATGACTCTACCCAGGCCGACCAGCTGTATGAAGCTCGTCGCGCCGTTCGTGCCTTAGTCCCAGTCGCTCCTCCGGCGTCCCGCCTGGCCCTCGAGCCTTTCCTTGGCGACTTCACCACTGACATCCCTCCAGATCCTGCCGCCGCCTGGCATGTCCTCACCAGGCCCCATCGCCTGTCCAGCGACGCTGAGATCAGTCGCCTGCTCCGGGAGTTCAACTCCCTACACATGGGGGAGACCGAGACGGTCACTGCCTACTGGCAGCGGGCAGAGGACATCCTTCGACGTCTCGGCACATCCGCTCCGCCCCNCCAGGCCGACCAGCTGTATGACGCTGGTCGCGCCGTTCGTGCCTTAGTCCCAGTCGCTCCTCCGGCGTCCCGCCTGGCCCTCGAGCCTTTCCTTGGCGACTTCACCACTGACATCCCTCCAGATCCTGCCGCCGCCTGGCATGTCCTCACCAGGCCCCATCGCCTGTCCAGCGACGCTGAGATCAGTCGCCTGCTCCGGGAGTTCAACTCCCTACACATGGGGGAGACCGAGACGGTCACTGCCTACTGGCAGCGGGCAGAGGACATCCTTCGACGTCTCCGCACATCCACTCCGCCCCCTCTGTCCGCGCTTCTCACCATCAAGCGCGGCGCCACCAGCGCGTATGCGGACGTCTTTGTGCATTACCCCCAGGACGTCCTCTCCACCATGGCGGCCCAAGGCACCCTCATGCCCTGGGCATACGAGCTCTTCCTCCGTGTTGAGGAAGCTCGACAGGAGTCCCAGCTCTATCGCATGGAGGCACTTACATCCCCTGCCGTCGCCTCTCCTGCCAGTGCCTCCCTCCCCGTCGCTTCACCTGCCGTTACATCCGTGGCCGTCGCCTCCCCCGCCGTAGCTACCTCGTCGACGTAAAAAATGAAGCAGAAGCGCAAGAACAAGAAAAACAAGGGTCTGTCGTAACAGCAGCAGCGGCAGTCGTCGACCGGATCCAGCGGCGGTGGCGCGGTCTGCCACAACTGCGGTCGGCCTGGACACGGGTGGTACACATGCCCCCTGCCGACGGACGAGGCCCGCGTCATCGCCACCCTACGGCGCCAGCGGGAGCAGCGTCTCGCCTCTGCCGCCGTCGCTACTGCTGACACTCCGACCTCGTCCAGCAGCTCGGCCGCTCCGACAGTTTCGCCTGTCCTGCAGACGCCCCCGCAGTAGCAGTACTACTCCCAGCCATCGGCGCTTCCGTTTCCTTTGCCGGCCCAGTCCTCATACTACCCGGGCTCCGGCGCTGTGACTCCGTACTCAGCCTACACTCCCAGATCATCCTCCCGTGAGCGTCAGCTGGAGCAGTACATCGCGCTCCAGCCTGGCCTGCCTCGCCCTCCTCCCCAGGGAAGTGCGAGTTGCGTCACTTCTTGCCCTCCTGCACAGCCCTGCATGACTGATTCTGAGCTGCGGTCCTGTCCCGTCTCTTCATCTTTCTCGTCGTCTTCTGTGGTCTCTTCCACCCCACTCCTTGACGACATTGCGTGGCTTGACGATTGGCAGTCCCGTTTCGCGCCCCCTTCTACCGTGTCCGCGTCCCTTGCTTGCTGTCATGTGACCGTCAGCGATCTGGCGACCCCTGTTCAGGACCCTGCTGAGACCTGGATCATCGACTCCGGGGCCACGCATCACATGACGGCCTCTCGCGAGGCCTTCAGTATGCTTGGCCCTGTCGCCGATGTCTCCGGTGTCCGAACGGGCTCCGGACAGGTGTTACCGGTCCGTGGTGTTGGTGTGGTTCGTTTCCGTGGTCCTGCCGGTGACGTCTTTCTGACTGATGTTCTCTTCGTCCCTGGTCTCGAGCTCAGCCTCCTTTCCGTGACTGCCCTTGACCGCATGAGCATGGACGTTGTGCACTCGCGTGGTGTTGGCACTGTGTCGTTGCGTCCGTCTGGTCTTGTCATCCTGCATGCCACCGCCCGTGGNTCCGAACGGGCTCCGGACAGGTGTTACCGGTCCGTGGTGTTGGTGTGGTTCGTTTCCGTGGTCCTGCCGGTGACGTCTTTCTGACTGATGTTCTCTTCGTCCCTGGTCTCGAGCTCAGCCTCCTTTCCGTGACTGCCCTTGACCGCATGAGCATGGACGTTGTGCACTCGCGTGGTGTTGGCACTGTGTCGTTGCGTCCGTCTGGTCTTGTCATCCTGCATGCCACCGCCCGTGGCAACCTGTGGTATGTCCCTCGCCTCCTCTCTTCTTCTCCCGTCTCTGCCTCGTCTGCCGCCACAGGCCATGTTTTCGTGACCAGTACGCTTTCTCCTCAGCACACCCGCCTCTTGCACCGCCGCCTTTGTCACGTCCATTCCGCCACCATAGACAGCATGCTCCGCACCCAGCCGGCCAAGGGCCTTGACCCAGAGACCTTCCCTCTCCCATGCCCCACTGAGTGCATTGATTGCGCTCAGGGGAAGATGCATCGATCCACGTACCCCTTGTCTTCCTCCCGTGCGTCCGCCCCACTCGACCTGGTCCACTCGGCCGTCATGGGCCCTCTCCCCACCGCGTCCGTCAGGGAACACGGCCGCTATGTCCTCACCCTCACAGACGACTATTCCCGCTACCGCTGGGTCTTCTGCCTCCGGCAGAAGAGCGATGTCGCTCGGGCCGTTCAAGACTGGCTCGTCCTTGCCGAATGCGAGTGTGGCCGCCCTCTTCGCCGCTTTCGCTCCGATCGCGGCGGCGAGTACATGGGCGAGGCCACGGCCTTTCTCGCCTCCCGCGGCATCCACCATGAGACGTCTGCGCCCTACACACCCGCCCAGAACGGCGTCTCCGAGCGCTGGAACCGCACCATGGCCGACGCCGTCCGCACCATGCGCGTTGAGTCCGGTCTGTCCGATGGCTTCTATTTTGAGGCCATGGCCTACATGACCTGGGTCTGGAACCGGATTCCCCACGGTCCTCTTCCCCGCCAGTCCACACCCTACCAGCACTGGTGCGGTCGGCGCGCGGACCTCCACCCCGCTCGCGTCTGGGGCTGCGTCGCCATTGTATGGCTGCCCACCCCACAGCAGGGCGGCAAACTCGCCCCGCGCGGCCGCCCCTGCACCTTCCTCGGTGTGTCTCGTCAGTCTAAGGCCTGGCGGTTCTGGGACTCGTCCCGGCACTGCATCGTCGAGTCCCGCGATGCCCTCTTCTTTGAAGACCTATTTCCCCGCGACCTCATCCGCTCCGGCTCATCCGTGTCCCTCCCGTCGCGTGGGGGAGTGGTGAGTTGTCCTCCGTCCTGACGCTTCCGGGTGACACAGCACTCCGTCCCTCGGAGCCAGCAGCCCCAGTCGCGTCCGCTGGCCCCTCCGGGCCAGCAGCGCCGACCGCGTCCGCTGGCCCCTCCGGACCAGCAGCCCCAGTCACGTCCGCTGGCCCCTCCGGGCCGGCAGCGCCGGTTGCGTCCGCTGGCCCCTCCGGACCAGCAGCCCCAGTCGCGTCCGCTGGCCCCTCCGGGCCAGCAGCGCCAGTTGCGTCCGCTGGCCCCTCCGGACCAGCAGCCCCAGTCACGTTCGATGGCTCCTCCGGGCCAGCAGCGCCGGTTGCGTCTGTTGGCCCCTCCGGACCAGCAGCCCCAGTCACGTCCGCTGGCCCCTCCGGGCCAGCAGCCCCAGTCGCGTCCGCTGGCCCCTCCGGGCCAGCAGCGCCGGTCGCGTCCGCTGGCCCCTCCGGGCCAGCGGCCCCAGTCGCGTATGCTGGCCCCTCCGGGCCAGCAGTGCCGGTCGCGTCCGCTGGCCCCTCCGGACCAGCAGCCCCAGTCGCGTCCGCTGGCTCCTCCGCGCCAGACGTCCCATCCGCCTCCGTTGGCCCGTTAGACGCGGTGACATCTCCTGCTCTATCGCGCTACACACGTGGCCTAGGCGGCAGCCTCCGACCTCGGCCGACAGTGCAGACCGTCGCACCGCGTCCTGTGGCGCCTCGACCTACTGTGGTTCCACGTGTCTCCTCCACTCCCTCGGTCGTGAGTGGGGACCCTGGCACAAAGGCTCTCGGCCTGACCACCTCGGCCATCATCTCCGACCTTCACCCGGGCTCTACACTGGGCTATGCCATGCTTCATCACAAGCATCGGCATGCTGTCATGGCTGCACTCGCCCGCATCCCACCTGGAGCTCGTGATTCGCACGCCCTCTCCGTCTGGTCCACAGCACGCCCGGAGGACCCAGCCACCCTACGCAAGGCTCAAGCCTCTTCTGAGGCCGCACATTGGGATGCCGCCTGCGCCGAGGAGCTTGCTGCTATCAGGCAGCACCACGTGTACGACCTCGTTGATCTCCCTCCAGGTCGAAAAGCCATTGGCGCCAAGTGGGTCCTTCGGCGCAAGTGGAAGCCTGACGGGTCCTTGGACAAGTACAAGGCCCGCCTCACAGCAAAGGGGTTTGCTCAGGTCCTTGGAGTCGATTACGACCAGGTCTTCGCCCCTGTCGGTCGGTTCTCCACTAGCCGAGCGCTCTTCAGCCTGGTTGCCCAGCATGGGTGGGAGCTACATCAGATGGACGTGAGCAACGCATTCCTCCATGGCTCACTGGAGGGTGAGGAGCTCTTCATGGTGCAGCCCCCAGGGTTCGACGACGACACTGGGAGAGTCTGGCGGCTGCGGAAGGCCCTCTATGGTCTGAAGCAGTCGCCTCGGTACTGGAACCAGGAGATCAGTGACACACTTCTCCGTGGCGGCCTCCAGCGCAGCACCGCTCACCCCGCACTCTTTCTCAGCCCACAAGGTCAGACCTTTGCCGCAGTTCTGGTATACGTTGACAATCTCCTCATTGCGTTGCCAGACACGGCCGCCATCCAGCGTGTCAAGGACTTGCTGCACGCCGCCTACCAGATGAAGGATCT
>SZWC01007666.1:30142-46077 GCA_023375785.1 Penium margaritaceum | reverse complement strand
GGGGGGGGGGGGCTAGAACTTGGAGGGGTCCCCTATTGTTGTTTATTCTTCATTGCTAATCAGTTATTATCAGTTTTCAGCTGCTTTCTGGCGCTAACACTGGCGTGCGCAGTTTTGAGTAACAAACCCAGAGCTTCCAGACTTAGATTCTAGAGCAGCAGACTGAGGGGGCAGCTGACTTAAGCAACGAGCATGGAAGCCCGCACGCTGCATCAACAACGCAGCTGCCCCAACATGCTGCCTAGTTTCTTTCTACTTCGACCACTCTCGCGAATCTAGGACAGATGTATCACGCACTTTTGGTCGTCCCCTCCACGCACCAAGAGGAATATGGTCATATAAGGATGCATCTCGCATTTTCTTAGTTGATTCTTGAAGGCCCCCACTTCTCGGCGGACCTTCTCGAATCTGACCATCCAGGACGCGAATCCGCATGCGTCGCTGGACAATCGACCCAAAGACCCCGACCATGCCTCATTCGTAACTGGACACTTGTATACATACATGTTCGACCATTTGGACACTTGTCATCAGAGTTCACTTTTCGCTAATTATGAATTGCTAGTGTCCCAAGGTATAGATCTTTTTCTTCCTCCTGTTCACCATTTATGCTTTGTTCCGCAAAAAATTCGTACATTGACACTTGTACATATATGTTGGGTAATTCTGACACTTGTCATCGAAGTATACTTACAGCATATGAGAAAGTGCTCAAGTGTAGTAGATAATAAACCGTTTTCTGCCTCGCAAATTCTACCCGTTCACCATCTACGCTCTGCTTGGCATAACGTTCCGAGGAAGAAGCAAAGTAGGTTACATTAATTTCATCGCACACAAAGGGGCTTAAACGTGACGCTTTTTCCAAAACAGGAACTTCAGAAGATTATGCTAACGATTGTGGCTTTGTGGGCTTTCTGGAACTCACGCGAGAGCACCTTCTGCGTATTTTCGCGTCGAAGGTGCCGCTTTTTTTATATTAATCGAAAACCTGTCTGGTGAATCCTCACATTCTGAACATGGATTCTAGTTTTCGTAGCGCGGTTTGGGACAACTCGCCGTAAGATGAATTCGAAGTTTTTTTATTCCGACGGCGTGGCAAGTCCACAAAGCGCGATGCGCTTCCGAGGAGGAAAATATCTTGATCTGGGAGGGCCTCTTCAGTATATTTACTCGTTGTGATCATTCTTGTAGGTAAGGCAACCAATGAAGCTGAACAACTAAACTTTCGTGATATTTAACCAACGCGATCGTCGATGTATCTTTGTCCCAAAAAACACACCGAGAGCGTCTTGTGCTTTGCAGTTGAGGTATCGATCGTCGGGCAAACTCGGATATAGAATCGTTGGATTTAAGTCTCACCTCTAAGATATCTTCACAAGCCATAAATGAAAAAACTCTCAAGAGACTAGTGCATATCGATGTAAATGACTTATGTTGCACAATGTTTCCCACGAAAGAACTTGCACACAGAGATGAGCATGAAGAGTCGTCTCCGATACATTTGGACAAACTGATCGATAAATATGATTACCACAAAGGTCCTGAGATATTGACTCAGAGCAAGGACTTCCCATGAGTAGCTATATCGGGGAGGGCCTGAGGCAAGGGAGAAAACCCCAGCCCGAACCAAATGGTACTGGAGAAGATTATGAAGTCTTTTACAGCACCATTCCTGCTTCCGCTGGAACATAATGCAAGTGTCTACTATATAACAGACAGGGATTGTGCGGAATGGATCCAAACCTTCTTAACACCAAGAAATGACGAATGCACAACAATTCCGTTCACAATTTTTTGCAGTGTTTGTGTTTTTTCTCCTATATTTGTCACAACTATCACTTTGAGTGACAACCTATCATGACCTAAAAGCATTATGAGTGCCATGGGGATTCCAAATCATGAAGTTGTTTCTCAAGCACTAAACCAACATACTATAAATTAGCGTCAAGAATGGGTTCATTAGATTGTCCTTGTTTTTCGTGACCAATATAGTAGAGCACGAAACATGGCCAGAGCAAAGCTGTACCAAAGAAGTGAAGATGCAAAATTGAAACCATGCGTGATGTTTTTGGCAAATGCACAATGTGTTGAACATAAAAGGGCAACAAACCAAACAAAACGTAATTCAGTAATAAAATGTCATCTCTCACTCTATTAATTCCATAAAACGAATCAAGATGGTCCATCTTCTTGAAGAAATGGGTAAGAGCTAGCCACTCAGCAAAAACAATACATTGACATGGGACATCATTCTCACTTGGAGTAAAAACTGATCTTTATTCTTTGGTAAACTTTATTTCATTCAAATTCTATACAAAAAAAATTGTCAATATATAATTGAAGATAATTTTTTCATTTTTAGGATCATGGCTAAGCGTTTTTTGTACACTCCTCATCCATCACATAGAAACATATTTTTTTTCTTAAATAAACTAGGTTATACTATTCAACCCAGTGTCAATGGAAACTCGAGAACATGCATCATGTGAAGTTTGAAGAGTATGCTCTTATTATGAAGGCGACTTCTAAGCAGTACCTTATAAATAAGGTTAACAAACTCGTAAAATAAATGCCATAGAATAACACCGTGCTCACCACACGTGGACTTACACCAATATATCAATTTTGAATCTGGTCCAAAGCTATTTATTCACCGTAATCTTCATCACATAGCATTTCTTTCATTTGAAAGGACGTAAAAAAGTGTAAAAGCAAATTTATCTTCAATAATTAAACGTTTTTGTTTCATTTTGTGACAAGAAATTGAAACATCCCTCATTTCATGTCAACACAAAGCAGATGACAAACATTCCATGTTAAATCCCATTTAAAGTAATCTATTCTTTCAATGCACATCTGAAAAGAAAATTTGGATGTACAACGTCACTTATGTATCAAGATGCACTTGCCCTTTTTTAAGAAGCATCTATTGTAGATTTTTTTAGATGGAATGACTATTAAGACGTAGAAAAATGAACTCATTCTCTTCATGGGTCTTATGCCAAAAGAGTGCTTTCTTGAACTTTGATTTTGAGAAATAACAACCACCATAGTTAATGACAACTTTTTTTGGCTCTTTTGATATTTGTTTTTGGCTCTTTTGATTACAAGGGTATACTTGAAATCTTTCTAGAGGGGAGACATTCCTTCATTGAAGGGGAATTTCTAAATGACTCTTGGCATACCTGTATGACGCTTCGCATATGTCCACAAGTTTAGGCATCCATGCATGAGCTAAGACACTTATGCGTACTTTAACTGTTTTGTGCAAGACCTTAAGGGATGGTGCTTGGAAGTGTGCGTAATGTACAACTTGAAGCATTTGTGCATGAGTTTAGGGATTTTTAAACAATATTTGGGGTCCATGGACGACCTTTGTGTTAGTACACAACATACGAGGTAATGGGAGATCTTGGACATTTGTGCATGATCCTAGGCATACATTCTTTTTGTGATTAGAATGCTCCGAGTAGGACCTTTGCTATTCTTGCACAACCCCATGTGTTCGTGCATAGCGTTTGCATGGTTTTAGGTGGCCCTTTTCTTTCTATCAAATGCAAAGAGAGACTGTAGACTTCGCATGGGTGGCCATATGCCACCTCCAGGTTTTCCAAGATTCTTCTCCTTATGTGGCTATGATTACTAGTTTTCTCCTCGGTGATGCAAAATGGTCTTCAAGACAACTCCCTTTCTGCTCGGCCAATTTTTCATATCATTGGCCTATCATGTAGGATTCAACTATTGGTTGACATCATCAGATGTCCTTAAGTAAACAAGGAAACATGTTGGTAACCTTAGTAAGGTATACAAAAGCTTAGCATTTTGTTTGCATTCGTGGATGCTTGCACACATCTAGTGACATGCTCCACCAACTCTTTATGCATTTGATGGTAATGTTATCCTAAGATTCACATCTTTCATGATTCAAAGACTCATTTTGCCATGTGTTGTCATATATTATGTGATTAGCTTAGCTTTTACCGTTGCGCACATGGTTTTGATACAATTAGGAGCCCTTGGATTTAGTGTAAAGGGTTCATTGTGCAAGATTGAAATTGGGTAGAGGAGGAGATCGAGCATAAATGGTGGAGAAATGACATTTGAAGAGAATGATGGCTTTATGGAGGAGGAAAAGTCATTTCACAGGACAAACAAGAGAATAATATTAAGATGGGAGATACAAGAGCACTTTCGAAACAAGCACTTCATTGGTCCAAACTTTAGCTCATAGAGAATCTGATTGATTATCAAAAGAACGAGAAAGTGTGATCTGAACTCATCTAATGATAAAATCTCAACACAAATGGATATAAGGTGGAAAATATACTACAAGTGTTGGAATTGTTAAAGAATAGAATCAAAATAAAAAGGTTTTTCCTTTAGGAAAACTAAGCGTGCCTTGTCAAAATGATCATCACAGGCTAGTGACTTATATGTTGTGGAATCTTCACCTACCTTCTTACTCGCATAATACTTTTGTACATTACTTATTCATGTTGGTTTTCAAAAATGGGGGAATTTTCACCTTTTATCTTTAACTTTGACTTATTATGTGTCAGTTTATCTTCATAATGAGAGAAGTCACGATTGTGTTTCAGGGTTTGTTTTGTCTCTCAAAACGAATTTTGAGAAGGATTGCGATCCATCTTGGAAACAACCAAAGAAATCTCAACGTCTTTGTGTGATGTTTGTGTCGTGCTAAATTGAGATTTTGTGTTTTGTTATTTGGTGCCATCATGCTACCTTGTTAGTTAGAGAAGTGCGTCCATGGGCTACATGAGCCTACATGTGGATGTAGCATGTTTTCACTTTCCATCTTCAAATTCCCCACGGACAGGTTTTGGATTAGCAACAAAAATGTTTTCAGATCAAGCCTCATGACCTTCTTCAACAAGGCTACTTGTGAAGAGAAGAAAGAAAATGATGCATGTGCTCATATTGCTCCATGCTTTATCGCATCCATGGTACATCATATAAGGCATGGGAATTGGGAAGAAATGTCTACTTCCTTATCTTTTATCTCTCTTTCTTAAGAATTTGAAAGTGTGTTTCATTGTTTGCCTTCCTTGTAAGAGCTACCATAGAAAATATATGACAACCCATATAGAATTAGTTTATACTAGAGCATGTGCCAACCCTTACCTTAACTTCTGATTTGACGTGTCATCCGCTGTAAGGACGACCATAAAAATAGTAATGTGACACCAGACCATCATGGTTGAGTTGCCTCAAGTGGAAGATAAATAATTGCTTTGGCCACTTATTGTGGTAAACGTGGCACGTGAAGCACATGAAAAAAATGTTTGCATAATATTCAATGCTCTTATGCTATTATTAACTTGTTAAAGATTTGCAACGATGCCATCATGGTCCATGGGAAAAATTCAACTCGTTCCCTTTGGACGAAGTCATCCGCCCTTGAAAATGGCACTCATGCAATCTCTATGGAGAAACAATACCCTAGCCATGGACCTCTCTACATGTTGGTCTTGCCTACACGGATAGCTTGTCTACCGGGTAAAGTTGTGTTTACCTTTTTCAAACATTTCCTTCCACATCATACCCTTTTCATCTACACTAAGCTTTTCACCAAGGTTATTGTTTACTCATATAGATGAATAACCCTTTATTACGTCCCCCATATGCTAGCACACGTGTAATTGTACCATGCACACGAAATGAAATGGTAGCAAAAAATCTTTCTATGTATTGGCAAGCCCTCTGAATATTGTTCACCTTAAGGTCAAGAGTGGCTCTTTAACACTCTTGGACACAGGAAATCCCTATTCCTCCATAATCCAATAAGATAAGGTTCTTGTGACCATTTCAAGAGTTGTTTCATGTATCTTTTTACCAAGCATATTAAAGGTGTGTTCTCAACTAGATAATGTCTTAAATGAGTATCAAAGGTTCTAGGGTTGTCTTGGTATTGTGACATTAAAAACTTATAGAATACTCCTCTCGATTTCATGCTCGGAGTATATTGATGTTTAAATGTGATGTATTCATTAATCTTCTTCCCTCATCGGAAATGCTTTGAAAGTAAATTTTTGCCACATTGTGCACCTTACATCAGCTTGTTAGTACACGTACGCATTGCATGCCTGAATTGCATTCAAAGTCCTTGGCAAGGACGAAAAACAATAGGTGAGGAAATTCATCGCTTCCGTTGTTGATGCAAACGTTCTCATGAAATGAATCAATCAGATCAGGAATGCGATCACATGCCATCCGTACGGTGAGAATGCAAATGAAAGGGGACACAATATTTCATGGTATCATGACACAATCCTCATGATTAGGTAGTTGTTGAGATATTGAAAGAGAGGTTTTACATTGTTGTGAGGGCTTTTTAAATCCATGTGTGCTCCACTCAAGGATCCCCAGATGGTGGTAAGACTCATCTATAATGCATTATGTCTACAAGAATGACACACCTTTTGGAAACGCGTTTTGGTTGACATTTCCTTTATTTTAGTCTTCTACATCCTTGAATGATGCACGCCAAAGTTATAGCTTGCTGATGTTGTTTTCACAATCATCAAAGGTCTATGCAAGATTGGTGGTTGCAAAGTATGCATGTGATGACTATCTCTACATGGATATTGGGCAGATCAAGGAAATTACTTGCAAGTGTATGTGAATGGGATTGGTGCATGTGTGGAATCTGAAATAGCTTGTTTGCAGTGATGGGTGTATTCCAAGATGGGCTATTTTGTGGGAGCATGTTTCTTAAAGCAAGTCAATAATGGAATCAATTTCATGTTAGACGAGGAGGTTTAGGTGTACGTTGAGGAATTTGTAACATGACATGTTGAGGATGTTGGACACCTTAGACGTATTGTTACATGATTGTTACCTTATGGCCCTCTTCCCCTTTTTTACTCGAATGAAATGATCTTTGCAGTTGTTACTACTTTCTTAGCACCTCAAATGATTCTTATTTATCACAGAGGTAATCAAAAGATGCTTTACACAAATCATAAATTGTCCATTAATTAACAAACCGAGAAAAGGTATGGTTAAAATGATGTTTTTTAGTAATTCACACACATTGTTTCACCTATACCCTTAAAACATTGATTTTGATTATAAACCTATACCCTTAAAACACCGAGATAGAAGCATTTTGGTGCCACGTTTGATTTTGACAAAACTAGAGGGTGGTACGTTGAGTTTGATTATGTTTAGAGGACATTTAATTCTTTTCAATGAACGTCAAAGTTGTGTCAACGTTTGACGGTGACTTGTTTCAACGGTTAAATGTCCATTAATGGTGCGCAAGGATTCGTGCTTGATGCATGGCACGATTGGTTGGTCCCGGTGTAACAGACAGCATTTGTGCATGTACTCCTTATTCTCTGTCACGTCATACACCTGTCCACATCAGTATGCCCACCCACACTTTGTGCCAAAGCAGCAACAACACTACTGTTATGCACCGCTTCCTAGTGAAGGTCTCGTATGTGGAGAGGACACGATGGCTTGTGGAAGCCCTTTGTCAGGGACTCCCTGTGCATCCCCCAATGCCTAAGCGTCCCGTTGAACAGCTGCGCAAGCTCACGGTCTTGACCGTGGATGACAGTGATGAGAAGAAGACGATTCTTAAGGGATATTCCCCTTATTCAGAGTGTTATTCCAGCCGACATCCATGCTCTCGCTTCCCTTGAATCTCCTTCTTGACTTTAATGACGCTGGCCCACAACAGCAAATTAATGACACTCTATGTATGACATGTGATGCACCTCCGCGTGTGTGGAAGGACAACTCAGGTGTAGGGCTCTCTCGCATGCGCACAGATGAGGAGCTCGTCTTGCCGATCAAGCCCGCTACATCTCCCACGGTGAATGCTGGCTGTCGTCCTCCAACTACGGCTGACAAGGGGAAGTGGTTTGTGGATGACAAACTGAAGGCATGTCCTCCAACATCTCATTGCACGAGGGTGCATTCTGCAATGCTGGTCATCACGGATGGATTGCTTCCATCCGGGCAAACCCCTCACCCACCGACTGACTTCATCTAAAAAAAGCCAAAACTCTACCGACAACATCCAAGATAGCTGTCATTGACGTATCCTCCACATCCAACGATAGCTCTGACAAGGATAGTAGTTACAATAGTAGTAGCAGCAAGAGCAATGATGGACAGTCGACGGATGATTCGATTGACACCAAATGCTTGGAGCCGGCGATATTGCAATCGACGACCACGAAATCTACATCTAACAATTGTAACAGCAAACGTGGACTGTATTGTGATAGGTTTGGAAGTGGTAATTTCCAAACCAACTACAAGGCATACAAGGCGTTTGGCACGGTGTACGCCGCGGTACAACACTTGAAGTGGACTTTACGTACCCCCAACGGGTATAGTGTTTTTGACACACTCGCAGCTTCCATTGTTCACGGGTGGTTTGTGGACGTCACGAAAGATTCAAAGCCACAATATGTATCAGTTGTTATTGCCTCCATTGCAACAACACCATCAGAATGTGTCAACAACAAAAAGTGCAAGCATGGGACTACGGGCAAAGGGGCTTGGATGTCGGACAAGCCGGCAATCCTTGCGGAAATCTAGAAGCTCTTCACAGACATGCGTGACGCTGGCCACGCTTTGAATAGCAAGGGCATCCGTAGATAGATTCGAGGGATCGTGGCGCTCATGCACTGGACGAACTAGAGCACATGGGGCTGCGTGCTTTTAGCCGCACAAGGGTGCGCAGATTCATCACTAAGGAGCTCGAGTAGGCTGGGTGATTTGTTACAACTGTTGTGTAAAAGGTTCCTACCTACTGGGAAGAATAGTCTCTAACCATGCATCACCGCGCGGCGTGCATGGTGACCTCGTATGGCATCTCACCATTCATGGTTTTGAATGCCGACCATACCGGCATTAAGCTCATGCCTGCCGCCAGCCACACCTATGCCCCTCGTGGTGCCGACGACATCGACATCGTCGGCATCGAGGACGAACGGCAGGTCACTATTGTTGTGACGTCATCGATGAACAACAAACTTCTTCCGATGGAGCTAGTATTTGGTGGCAAAACCACGAGTTGTTTGCCACGTCGCAAAAATGCGTAGCGATTGGTTGAAGCCGGCTGGGACCTGACTTTCATGCCCACTCATTGGGTGAAGGGCGACACCACAAAGCGGCGGGTTTGTAACGTTGAATTGCTATACTACTGTCGGAAATGTCAGGCTCTTGGCGTTCGAGATGGCGAGGCTCATGTGCTCCTTGTCCTTGATGTTTGGCGTCCGCAGTGCAACTCTACTTTCTAAGAGTGGCTGCGGACCAATTCCTGTACATCCACACCTTATACATCCCTGCCGGTTGCACACCAACGGCATAGCCTGCGGATGTAGGCATTAATCGCCCATTCAAAATAAGCTCGAGGAGATGTTTTTGCTGTGGGGCGTGGAATGTTCTGTAGAGGGGGGGAACATGGCCATAGGCATGCCGGTGCTGAAGGAGGAATCGTGCGGATGGTTCTTCAATGCGTGGGAGTACGTTCGTGAATCCGAGCCCCTCGTGAAAAACGCGTGGTCGCGCTCCAACTTCCCTTGTGTGTTTGATCCACTTTTGGAGAGGGCAGCGGCACCTTTTGTTTGGAGACTGCTGTTCCACTCGAACGTGCCAGAGGAAAATGATTATGTTGTGTGATGTCCATGTTGGATTACTTTTTTTGGGTGCATAAGAAGTCATATCGCTAGCTCGCACGTTCTCGAGTAGTACTTTGCTGGAGGGTTTTTTCTTTTTCGAATGAATGAAGTGCTTATTATGGACGTATCGAGCGAAGTTGAGGATAGGCTGACTAGTAGTTTGTCGAAATGAATTTGTTCACCATACAATCCTAATGAACAGGTTTTTTCATCTAGAAACCAATGGTAAAGATCCTAGGACCCAAAATAATGAAAATGTGCCCGTGGCTCCTTGATTACAATTAATTCATGTTATAATTATTTAGGTGGTACCTATGAATTCGAAAAAAGTTATTTTTCAACGAAACTTGATGGAGCAAAAAATAATTGTTATCGAAATCAATGTTTTTTAGGGTAGTTAATATATGAAGAAATCACCAATCAATTAGGTACAACCATCTTAGGTTGTTGGGTGATGACACATGTAGACCAAGACTGTTTCAGAAGTTTTCACCATTATCCATTGAAGAAATTCAGAGAAGTTTCCATGTGAAGTCACGTGTGCCCACTTTGGGTATCGTAAATAATGTTCTTCACGATTTTGCTTCATTATAATTGAATTTTTATAGTAAAATGTTTAAGAATAGTTTAAATCTCTTTGAAGTAGATAAGTTTATATGAAATGAAATGAATAGGTTTATGCATCCAAATTAAGAATGTTGGATATGAATGTGAAACAAGTTTAAAATTGTTTCTTTTGCACAAAGATAATTTCTTTTTTCTTCATAGTAGCACCTTTTCACAATGTTGAAGGTGTGTTCGTGAGGTGGAGATACTTGAAGTAAGTCAATACTTTTGTTTTTCTCTTGCTTGATTTGTTCTTCACATTCCATATTGCATCAATAACCGGACATGTAGTGTTTATTTAAAAAATTCAAAAGTTGTGGTTTTGTTAAACGTACCATTTTGCACAATGCAAAAGATTCTAATATTCCCTTCACCCGCTCTCTTGAGAATGTTAACACCACCAAATGTTTTTGGAAAATTAATATGTCGATGTTGGATGCGATGCTACCTGTACACGCTAATGTTAATGATTTGAATGAAAATTCAGAACCCTCTTTATGAAAGGGTTTGGAATTTTCCAAGGACGAGTTGATGTGTGGTTTGCATTGGGGATTACAAGAATCCCCATGTGTTGAAAGGGAACCTGATTGGCCTCATTAGCACCGAGTTGAATAGAGGATTGCACAAAACGATGATGGAAAATAGCATGTATGTGTGAGTTATTGTGTTTTTACAAAACATAGAGATGTCAACGGACGTGATATAATGACGACCAAGAGAGGTGCTAGGTCTAATCGCAAAACATTAAGAAATATTCAACCCATTATCTGATGTCTATTTTTTGTAGTAGTACATATATATCAATGTGAAGAATCATTATTGTATTAGTTACTATATAGATACACTTAATCAAATGTCCTCATGTTGTTAATAGAAGAAAATTGAATAGACTTGCATTGTTTTCTTGGGAAATGTGACCTTCCCAAAATTTTCGCATTAGATTGATGGTTTTTGTGAAATCAGCCCAAAATTAGAAAAATTGTGATGAAAATAGTTGAATGAAGCAGTTGGCATGGATGATCTGTGCATAAGGCACATAGGAGTGGTTCATGGATTCATGGTTGTACCCATAAATTCTAAGGATTTAGCCTCACCACTTGATAGCCATGTAAGCATGTTGACCGTATTCATTAAGAAATATTAACTTTTATGCTTGGAAATTGTTCTTTTTATTGGTTGTTTTAGCTCTTTGTCTGCATTGCGCTCAATCATTGATAGATTGGCATCCGACTTTATGGTGCCTCGATTGTAGGACCTTTTGCATTATGATTTATTGCTATACCTTTACTAGGTGTTTTAGGAATGACATAATTCCTCGTCAAAGGTGGGGTTGAAGCATGCACCTCGCAATGTGTTATCCAATCAAAATTCTTGAATGTAATGTAGTATTAGATTTTACTAGGATTTATGAGGTAGATTAAGGGGTTTGTGTGATAAATTATGAATAAAGAGAGGAATGAGATGGGATTGAGCCATCTTTTGGCATGAAAACCGTACCACAATGTAGGGTTTTCTATGGTTAGTGCGGGCAGAGTGGACATGAAACATAAAACATGAAATCTTGCATCATACTAGTGTTTGTATGTGAGAAATGAAGGGGAGATGGCTCCCTTGAAATTCTCTTGTGGGAGCTAGAAATTGAAGTGGGGGTGAGATTGCACTTCTTGCTTTGCTCAGTTATTTGCACATCTCCTTTATCGAGCATGGTTAAGAGAGTAGGTTGCATGGGTTCTTCTTTAATCCTCTGGGTGGGGGAGGAAACTTTCCAAGGTTCGGGGAGGTCTTCTCGGACCGTCTTGCGAAAGGCGTAGAATGGCGATTTTGCTCTTTCAGCAATATCTGTCCAAATTTTTTGTTTTCCCGCCGCACGCTAGTTCAGGCCGGCGTCACGTGCTTCGACTGTTGATGTCCGAACGGTTATTGCGCACAGTAGGCCGCAGCAGGTTGAGCGTAGCATGCATGCGAACGTGCGGTGGACAGGTCCATTCGTGGACTTGTGCTGACGTCACCATGGGCGATTCGATGGTCATTGCCCCATGCCTGTTGGCGGACAGTTCCTGTTGCTTATGGTCATCTGCGATTTTGTCCACCACTCTCGTCTGCCGGTCAGGATCAATCTGGCTTCGGCCGCAGCTTCCGGCCCACTGTCGCTCTGCTTGCTTGCTTGCTGTTGCTACTGCGGCGCACGCCGTCCATCTTCGCCGCACGTCGACCCACAGCTGCTGCGGCTTTCGCTGGATCGCTTTTCTCCACCACCCGTCGCCCGCCGCGCGCGCGAGTCGCTCTGCCGATCCGTGTGCTGCCGATCCCTTGGTCCCAACCACACACCGTGCTCCTCCCTCACTGCTCCCAAACCGTGCTCCCGCTCTGTGCTCCTCCCCAGTCCTCACTGCGCCTCCTCGGTGCTCCTCTTTGCTCCTCAGTGTTCCTCCGGAGTGCTCCTCTCTCGTCAGTGTTCATCCTCAGTTGCTCCTCCGCGCCCAGTAAACGCCACCCTCTTCGACCTCTCCGGCTCGGTGCTCATCCCTGCCACGGCGCCTTGATAAACTCTTGCTCAACATTTCATTCTGTCTGAGCTGTTGTCAGTGCGCCGGAGGCACCGACAATGCCAACCGACTCAACCCTCACTGTCGGCTTCTCCCTCTCCCTGCACACCGCGAAGCAGTGGTACCAGCACGCGCGCAGCCTCCTCTCTGTGCTCCTCTTCGGCGTTCCTCGTCCTGCTCTCCCCCCCGCGCCAATGGCGAAGGTGGTGATCGTGGGAGGTGGCACGGCAGGGTCTCTGCTCGCCAAGCTGTTGGAGGACCACGCTGACGTCACCCTCATCGACAGGTGTGCACTGCCTTGTCCTTCTCTCCCCATCTCTCTTCAACTCAACTGAGCCCTACTGAACTCAACTGAACTGAACTGAACTCAACTCAACTCAACTCAACTGAACTAAACTGAACTCAACTGAACTCAACCGAACTCTTCAGCTTGCCCCAGGTCCTTCCCCCCTGCCGCGCTGCAGTATTTGCAGCCCAGGCACCTGCCAAGCGCACTCGGCGTGATTCGACTGAACGCGCGGACGTACATGTGTGCGTGCGTACTGTCTGGCTGTATGCTGGTCTACTCTAGTCTGGCCTCTGACTGCATGCTCGCCTCTCCTATCCTCTCTCCACGTCAACTGCTTTCTATCACGCTGTACACTGCCCACTTTCGCCTAGGGTCGTGCATGACGCGCTCGACAATGACGATGGCGCTTGGCAATGACGATGGCGTTTGACAATGAGGATGGTGCTTGATAATGGCGTTGGCGCCTGGCAATGACGATAGCGCTCGACGAGGGCCAGGCTCCATCTCTCCGCCTGTGCTCAGCCGAGCCAGCATGCGCATGTCCGCCGCTTTGCGGACTTCAGGGCCGTGCTGAAACATTGTGCAGGGGCACAGGGCTTGCGATGGAGCGGGTCCCACCACAAGTTGGTGTGTGAGAAGTCCACACGGGACAGTTGTTTTTAAAACGCTTTGCAAAGCGTTTCAGGAGAAGCAGATCCAGCTGGTGTGAGAAGACCACACGGGACAGTTTGCACCTCCGGTGGACAACCACATGACGCAGGTCTCGACGTGGAAATACTCGAGCGTGGATGAGCCTACGGGATAGCCCACTACCGGCGTCACCAGTAAGAGTAGTAGCCAGATGAGTCCGGTCGTGGCAGGATGCGCGTGCCGGCTCCTCAAGTAGGTGGCGCAAGTACATTCCACCACGAGCCATCAAACGCCTTGAAAATCTCTCTTCGGCTGCCTGAGGGACCTTGTGGCGCAAGGTCCATCGGGCACGAGGTAGAAGGCCTGTGCTGTCCAGCTGAAGCTCATGACACTGCTGCTGTCGCAGCAGCAGGAGCTGCCGCCATGCTTGTGCGTTTGCATTCGCCAGGCGAAGCGAGGAGCATTTGCTGCTGCCGCCCCTACACTATCCTCCAGGACGCTGCTGCAGGAGCCTTGCCACTGCCGCCGCCACTGCCAATACTGCTCTCTGTCACTGTCGCCATTGCTGCAGCCTTGAAAATCCGTCGCTACTGTTGCCATGACTGAGGGTTTCTCTTGCGTGCTCTGGGTTGGCGTTTGACATTGCGTTGGCGTTGATGGTGCAGCAAGGACTACTTTGAGGTGACGTGGGCATTTCTGCGAGGGCTGGTGGAGACTGAGCAGCTGAAGCGCATCATATTTCCACACTCGGACTACCTCAAGAAGGCTCGAGTCATCGTGGGAACAGTGACTGGCGCCACTGACACCGAAGTCACTCTGGCTGACGGAGAGAGTGTGGCGTACGACTATCTCGTCATCGCTACGGGTTCTGCTGCTGCCTCCACCACCACACTGGCGGAACGCTTGGCGTACATTGAGGAAGGTGAGATGCTGTACTGAGTGCTGTGCGACGGCAGGTTTCGAGACAGGGAGAGGAGCTGAAGCATGGCGTGGCTCATTGTTAGAGTCGTTGCTGTGATCTCTCTGTGGTTGGAGTTGCTGCAGCAAGCTGTTTTTGCTGCTGCTTCTGCTGCTACTGTTGCTGCTGGTGGTGGTGGTGGTGCTCCTGCTGCTGCCTAGGCCACTGTTGCACGTTGTGCACACAAAGTTGGTAAGTCTGGTCTGTTCGTACCTTTTGGACCCTGTGAAACACAAGCTGTGCCTGGTCCACAAACGTGCACAGGCAGCCACCAAATCAGCATGTACTTAGGCAAAGTGTCAGCACTGCAGTCTGCCACCTTGCAACCACTCAGGGATGCCAGTGGCTGATACCTCTACTCCGTTCGGCCTCTCCTGTGCGGCCGAATGTGCATGGGGCATTGCAGAGAACAAGAAGATCGCTGCGGCGAAGCGTGTGCTTATTGTCGGCGGTGGGCCGGTGGGAGTGGAGCTGGCGGGCGAGTTGGTGACGGACTTCAGCGACAAGGAGGTGACGCTGGTGCAGAGCGGCCCACGCCTTCTGGAGTTCATCGGACCTAAGGCGTCTGCCAAAGCGCTCAAGTGGTTGGAGTCGAAGAAAGTCACAGTTGTGCTGAACGACCGAGTTGAAGCCAGCCCAGGTCGGTGTGAGGCGGGAAAGTACGCAGGAAAGTTGAGAGGGAAAGTAACTGACATATGGGCCTGGCAAGGGGCAGTCAACATGCAGGTGTTGACACCAGTAGGGGCATCACGCCTCTTCACCCAGCTGTCGCATGGGTTGGGATTTTTCAGTGCCTTTTGCCCCATGGGCTTGCTCATCTGCTCCTCGCGTTCACAGCTGGTCTTGAACTGCGATAGCCTTGTAGGCCCTGCATCCCCACAAGTTTGGCTGGGAGTTAGCTCAGGCTATTCTTGGACGAAGAACAGCTCTTACCCACAAACTTGTGTCGGCATCTTCTGTGTTCCCATATGCTTTTTCCCTCGTGGAGGGAGCTGTGCAGTGTTATGGGCGAAGCAAGCCATGCATGCATGGCCAGCTGTCCCAGGTGTCTGCAAGATTTCGGAGTTCATGGTGCATGCTGCATTGTGCTGTGCCGTGCTGTTCTGTGTTGTGTTGTGCCGTGCTGTGTTGTGCTGTGTTGTGCTGTGTTGTGCCGTGTTTTGCTGTGTTGTGCCGTGTTGTGCCGTGTTGTGCCGTGTTGTGCCGAGTTGTGCTGTGTTGTGCTGTGTTGTGCTGTGTTGTGC
>SZWC01007666.1:0-15379 GCA_023375785.1 Penium margaritaceum | reverse complement strand
TCACAAGTTAGAGACAGAACTGCAAGGGTCTGGGTTGGGACACGAACAGAGTGTCAGGAAACTCAAACTGAATATAATTGCAGAGAGAGATAACAAATGACAAGTCCACAGTATAAATACCTGCCGCGGCGCACGACAGGTGTCGCACGCGGCAGTGCAAGGTCTGTCCTAAAAACCGGCCCAAAAACACTATTTTGGCCGTAACTCTGTGCAGACAAATCAGAACGCTACGCCGTCTGAACCTAGAGATGCAGAATCTCAAGCCAGACGCTGCGACTGGTCACACACACAAGTCCGGCACCGATCGGTGGACAGGAAATACAAAACATGCAAATCGGGCTCAAGAGCCAGTCCACCGAGAAAACTCTAGCGTCTGCAGAAAAACCGTAAAGCACCCCGGCAAGCACCCAGGGCGTCATGGCAGCTCTCTGGCAGCTGCTGGTGGATGGAGCCACCACTCGTCGGTGCTCCGGTGCCAGCTGCGTCCGCATCAAGGATAGACTGCAGAAAACCTGTAGGAGGTCCGAGATAGCATCCACGATGCTGGGGCAGTCGTCGGTCAGCTCCAAGTGGAGGTCCACCACCTGCCGACGCGTCAGTGTCTCCGAGGTCCGCATCCGGGATCATGTCGTCGCGCTCTCCTGTAGCGCTGCTCTCCTTGCCGTCGCTCGTGACAGGTGGAAGCCACACACACCAACAGAAGGTCCCGGGTGTAGGTAGCGGTAGGAGTCCGCCTTAAGCTCTCACACTTGCTAGTCTAGGAGGAGAAGCATCCATGGACCGGGCGGGGTAAGAGAAAAAGGAAAGTCTATGCAGCAGGTTGGGGCAGCAGCGTTGTTGATGCAGCGTGCGGGCTTCCACGCTCGTTGCTTAAGTCAGCTACCCCCTCAGTCTACTGCTCTAGAGTGTAAGTCTGGAAGCTCTGGGTTTGTTACTCAGAAACGCGCGCGCGAGAGTTAGCACCAGAAAGCAGCTGAAAACTGATAGTAACTGATTAGGAATGAAGAATAAACAACAATGGGAGACCCCTCCAAGTTCTAGGCCCTCCCCACTATTGTAGAAGTTGTTACTCAACTAACCAGCCAATCAGAAAATAGCTGTGGACCTATTTTCTGGCAGGCGGGGTTTTCTCGGTGAGCCCTGCCAGTCGCCCGATAGCCCAAAACCCGGGCGTCGTCTGTTTTGACTGAAAACTGGACCATACCATAATACCGATGCTGCGAACGCAGTCGTGCGGTCAGAATCATCTAGAAAAATAGTAGCAAAGAGTTATGGCTGCCCGAACTCAGGCAGTGCCCACGGTGGTCTGTGACGCCGAACAGGACCATGCAGCACGCAACACGGACCCTAGGCAGAGCATGACGACGCAGACGCGACGGGATGCGCTGGACGCATGCAGACAGCAATTTGCGGTGGCGGTGACCGCCGGCGGCACGACTGCCGAGGAGGCCTGCCGATGGAGCTGAGCACGTCGCTGGAGAGAGGAGGCTCCAGCGAGCTGCGAGTAGACCTCCGCGTGCGGCGGCTCCACCGGATGACGCTCCATCAGCGTCGAGTCTTGCCGTCAGTCATCTGCATGCCGATGTACACAAGCCGGGAGGACACAACAGAGCACAATGAGGGATGCGCAAAAACCAACACTCCCCCATGACTCACAGGCTTAGTGTACATGGGCGGGCAGAGAAACGATCAACATCCAGACTCCCCCAAGGTACGCAGGGAGGCAGGCAAAGACAAAGAGGACGACTCACGGACGAACACCGACTGAACTCACAGCCTTGTTGAACGAGTCCCTCTTCAGTGCCTTGGTCAGGAAGTCAGCCAACTGTCGTGCTGTCTCAACCCATACGATGCTGATGCTGCCGTCATGCAACAACGAACGTACATAGTGATACTCAACATTGATGTGGTTTGTGCGTGTGTGATGCACACCGTCATTGTCGGCGATGGCCATGGCACTCTCATTGTCTCAATGCAGGGTAATGGATGCGACAGACTGACGCAACTTGGACAGCAGACGACGCAACCACACACTCTCATACGTGTCTGAGCCAAGGGCCACGTACTCAGCCTCAGTAGTGCTACGTGCAATGCACCCCTGCTTGCCACTGCGCCAAGACACAGCTGTGCCCCCAACCAGAAAAATCCAGCCAGTGCGACTCTTACCGTCTGGACTGCCGGCCCAGTCACTCTCGGTGTAGCCCACTGCGACAACGGACGGTTGACGGCGGAACATGAGACCTCGTCGAGGGGTCGAGACGACATAGCGCATTACTCGGATCGCGGCCTCAAAGTGGAGGTGACACGGTTCCTGGGAGAACTGGGCCAGGAGGTTGACGGCGAACGCGATGTCTGGATGCGTCGTCGTCGCCAGGAACATCAGTGACCCGATGACCCGCAGATACGTGGTCACATCAACTCGCTCCCCCACAACAGCTGGGTCGTGACTTTTCAGCTTCACCTGGCCATTGGGTGACATGGGTGAGGATGCGCTAGGCACGAGGGGCAAGTCCTCGGCGAAGCGAGTGGACAGGGTCTGCACATAGGCAGCCTGGTGGACGTGCAGGATGCCCTGGGAGCGATCATGCTCGAGCTCCATGCCCAGGAAGACTTGGGCAGACCCGAGATCCTTCATCTGGTATGCGGCGTGCAGCAGGTCTTTCACGCGCTAGATGGCTGCCGTGTCTGGCGACGCAATGAGGAGATCGTCGATGTAGACCAGAATCGCGGCGAAGGTCTGACCTCGCGGGCTGGCGAACAATGCGGGGTCAGCGGTGCTACGCTGGAGGCCGCCACGGAGAAGCGTACTGCTGATCTCCTGGTTCCAGCACCGAGGCGACTGCTTCAGGCCATAGAGGGCCTTCCGCAGCCGCCAAACTCTCCCAGTGCCGTCGTCGAAGCCTGGGGGCTGCGTCATGTAGAGCTCCTCACCCTCAAGTGAGCCATGGAGGAATGCGTTGGTCACGTCCATCAGATGCAGCTCCCACCCGTGCTGGGCAACCAGGCTGAAGAGCGCCCGGCTAGTGGAGAACCGGCCAACTGGGGCGAAGATCTGGTCGTAATCGACCCCAGGGACCTGAGCAAACCCCTTTGCTGAGACGGGCCTTGTACTTGTCCAAGGATCCGTCAGGCTTCCACTTACGCCGAAAGACCCACTTGGCACCAATGGCCTTCCGACCTGGAGGGAGGTCGACGAGGTCATACACATGGTACTGTCGGATAGCAGCGAGCTCCTCGGCACAGGCAGCATCCCAGTGTGCAGCCTCAGAGGAGGCTCAAGCCTCGCGTAGGGTGGAAGGGTCCTCTGGGTGCGCTGTGGACCGGAATGAGAGGGCGTGTGCATCACGAGCCCCAGGTGGGATGCGTGCGAGTGCAGCCACAACAGCATGTCGATGCTCGTGATGAAGCATGGCGTAGCCCAGTGCGAAGCCCGGGTGAAGGTCTGCGATGATGGCAGAAGTGGTCAGGCCGAGGGCCTTTCTGCCAGGGTCCCCACTCACGACCGTGGGAGTGGAGGAGACACGTGGAGCCACAGGGGGTCGAGGTGCCACGGGACGGGGAGCGACGGTCTGCGTGCTCACTGTCGGCCGAGGTCGGAGGCTGCCGCCTGGGCCACGTGTGTAGCGCGGTCGGGCAGAAGATGGTGCTGAGTCCGACGGGCCGACGGAGGCGGACGGGGCTACTGGTCCGAAGGAGCTAGTAGACGCGACAGGGGCTGCTGGCCCGGAGGGGCCAACGGACGCGACGAGGGCTGCAGGCCCGGACGGGTGAGCGGATCCGACTGGGGCTGCTGGCCCGGAGGGGCCAGCGGACGCGACTGGTGCCGTCGGCCCGGAGGGGCCATCGGAAGCGACTGGGGCTGCCGGCCTGGAGGGGCCAGCGGACGCGACTGGGGCTGTCGGCCCAGAGGGGCCAGCGGACGCGACTGGGGCTGCCGGCCCGGAGGGGCCAGTAGACGCGACTGGGGCAACTGGCTCGGAGGGGCCGGCGGACGCAACTGGGGCTGCCGGCCCGGAGGGGCCAGCGGACGCGACTGGGGCTGCCGGCCCGGAGGGGCCAACGGACGCGACTAGGGCTGCCGGCCCGAAGGGGCCAGCGGACGCGACTGGGGCTGCCGGCCCGGAGGGGCCAGCGAACGCGACTGGGGCTGCCGGCCAGAAGGGGCCAGCGGACGCGACTGGGGCTGCCGGCCCGGAGAGACGGAGTGATGTGTCACCCGGAAGTGACAGGACGGAGGACGGACTCACCACTCCCCCACGCGAAGGGAGGGACACGGACGAGCTGGAGCGGATGAGGTCGCGGGGAAACAGGGCCTCAAAGAAGAGGGCATCGCGGGACTCGACGATGTAGTGTCGAGATGGGTCCCAGAAGCGCCAGGCCTTGGACTGACGAGACACGCCGAGAAAGGTGCACGGGCGTCCGCGGGGGGCGAGCTTGCCACCCTGCTGTGGGGGGGGCAGCCACACAACAGCTACGGAGCCCCAGACGCGAGCCGGGCGGAGGTCAGCATGCAGACCGCACCAGTGCTGATAGGGCGTGGACTGGCGGGGAAGGGGACCGTGGAGAACCCGGTTCCAGACCCAGGTCATGTAGGCCATGGCTTCAAAGTAGAAGCCATCGGAGAGACCGGACTCGACCCGCATGGTGCGGACGGCTTCGGCCATGGTACGGTTCCACCGCTCGGAGACGCCGCTCTGGGCGGGTGTGTAGGGCGCAGACGTCTCATGGCAGATACCGCGGGAGGCAAGAAACGTCGTGGCCTCACCCAGGTACTCGCCACCGCGATCGGAGCGAAAGCGGCGAAGGGGGCGGCCACACTCCCGCTCCGCGAGGACAAGCCAGTCCTGAATGGTTCGGGCGACATCGCTCTTCAGCCGGAGGCAGAAGACCCAACGGTAGCAAGAGTAGTCGTCCGTAAGAGTGAGGACATAGCGGCCATGCTCACCGACGGACTCGGTGGGGAGAGGGCCCATGACGTCCGAGTGGACAAGGTCAAGGGGGGCGGACACACGGGAGGAAGATAGGGGGTATGTGGACCGGTGCCACTTCCCCTGAGCGCAGTCAATGCACTCAGTGGGTCACGGGAGAGGGAAAGTCTCCGGATCAAGGCCCTTGGCTGGCTGGGTGCGGAGCATGCTTTCTACTGCGGCAGAGTGAACGTGGCAAAGGCGGCGGTGCAAGAGGTGGGTGTGCTGAGGAGAAAGCGTGCTGGTAACTAACACATGACCGGTGGCAGCCGACGGGGAGGAGACGGGAGGGGAGGAGGAGAGGCGGGGAACGTGCCACAAGTTGCCACAGGCGGTGGCGTGCAGTACGACAAGACCCGACGGACGCAACGACACAGTGCCGACACCACGTGAGTGCACAATGTCCATGCTCATGCAGTCAAGGGCAGACACGGACAGGAGGCTGAGCTTGAGACCAGAGAGGAAGAGAACATCGGTCAGAAAGACGTCACCGGCCGGACCACGGAAACGAACGATGCCTACCCCACGGACAGGCAACACCTATCCGGAGCCCGTCCGGACACCGGAGACATTGCCGACGGGACCGAGCATACAGAAGGCCTCGCGAGAGGCCGTCATGTGATGCGTGGCCCCAGAGTCGATGATCCAGGTCTCAGTAGGGTCCTGGACAGGGGTCGCCAGATCAGTCACAGTCACATGGCAGCAAGCGAGGGACGCGGACACGATGGAAGGAGGCGCGAAACGAGACTGCCAGTCATCAAGCCATGCAATGTCGTCAAGGAGTGGGGTGGGGGAGATCACATGAGACGACGAGACAGATGAGGGAATGGGACACGACTGCAGCTCAGTCTCAGTCATGCAGGGATGGGCCGGAGGGAAGGTGGTGACGCAACTCGTACTTCCCTTGGGAGGAGAGCGAGGGAGGCCAAGCTGGAGCCGATGAACTGCTCCAGTTGATGCTCTCGGGATGATGGCCCAGGAGTGTAGACGGAATGCGGAGTGACAGCGGCGGAGCCCGGGTAGTAGGAGGGCTGAGCCGGCGAAGGAAGCGGAGGTGCCGATGGCTGAGGGTAGTACTGCTGCGATGCGGGTGTCTACAGGACAGGCGGAGCTGTCGGAGTGGCAGAGCTGCTGGACGAGGTCGGAGTGGCAGGACCAGCAGCAGCGACGGCGGCAGAGGCAAGGCGGCGCTCCCGCTAGCGTCGCATGGTGGCGATGACGCGGGCCTCGTCCGTAGGGAGTGGGCACGTGTACCACCCGTGCCCGGGCTGGCCACAGTTGTGGCAGACCGAGCCACTACCACTGGAACCGGTCGATGACTGCTGCTGCTGCTATTGTGATGGACCCTTGCCCTTCTTGTTCTGGCTTTTCTTCTTCTTCCTTGAGGGCGATGGGGTAGCTGCGACGGGGGAGGCAACGGCCACGGAGGAAACGCCAGGGGCGGCGACAACAGGGGATGCAAGGGCCTCCTCGCGATGGAGCTGGGACTCTTGGTGAGCTTCCTCAATGCGGAGGAAGAGCTCATATGCTCTGGGCATGAGAGTGCCCTGGGCCTCCATGGTGGAGAGTACGTCCTGAGGGTAGTGGACGAAGACGTCCGCGTATGCGCTGGTGGCGCCGCGCTTGATGGTGAGGAGCGCGAACAGAGGGGGCGGAGTAGATTTGCCGAGTCGACGGAGGATGTCCTCTGCCCGCTGCCAGTAGGCAGTGACCGTCTCGGTCTCCCCCATGTGTAGGGAGTTGAACTCCCGGAGCAGACGGCTGATCTCAGCTTCGCTGGACAGGCGATGGGGTCTGGTGAGGACGTGCCATGCGGCTGTAGGGTCTGGGATGTCGCCAGCGGTGAAGTCGCCGAGGAAGGGCTCCAAGGCAAGGCGGGAAGCTGGGGGGGCGACTGGTGTAAGGGCGCGGACGGCGCGACTAGTGTCATATAGCTGATCGGCCTGGGTGGAGTCGTAAGGGAGGGTGTAGTAGGCCCACAGACCCTCACCCTGCGCCCAGATCCGGAAGCTGAGCTCCCAGCTCCGGAACTGCTCGCCGGCCTGAAGCGGCGGCGGCGGTGTCTCAAAGTCCTTCTGCCTACGACCGGCACCCAGAGTGGGGCCAAGGACGGAGGTCACTGTCTGCCGTTGGCGCTGAGTCTGNGCGGTGAAGTCGCCGAGGAAGGGCTCCAAGGCAAGGCGGGAAGCTGGGGGGGCGACTGGTGTAAGGGCGCGGACGGCGCGACTAGTGTCATATAGCTGATCGGCCTGGGTGGAGTCGTAAGGGAGGGTGTAGTAGGCCCACAGACCCTCACCCTGCGCCCAGATCCGGAAGCTGAGCTCCCAGCTCCGGAACTGCTCGCCGGCCTGAAGCGGCGGCGGCGGTGTCTCAAAGTCCTTCTGCCTACGACCGGCACCCAGAGTGGGGCCAAGGACGGAGGTCAGTGTCTACCGTCGGCACTGAGTCTGCTGCTATGCTAGGTAGTACGTGGCGGCGGACACTGCGGGGCTAGCGTGCCCTGGAGGTATGAACGACGGCAACGCGCTGGTGGCGGTTTGGGAGGCGACTGGGTGTAGCGCTGCAAGCTGCTGTGTCAAGGCGGCGAGTTGCACTGAAGAGCAGCTAGTGGGTCAGGGTTGCCGCCAACGTTACCCGTGGGATGCTGCTGCTGCTGCTACTGCTGCTGTAGGGGCGGCGGCTGCTGCTGCTACAACGGCGGTGGCTGTTGCTGTATGGGTGGCGGCTGCTGTTGCTGCAGCGGCGGCGGCTGTTGCTGTCGAGGTGGCGGCGGCTGCTGTTGCTGCTGATTCGGCTGCTGCTGGTGCGGCGGCGGCAGCTGCTGTTGCCGTGGCGGCGGCGGCGGCTGCTCCTGTTGCTACGGCGGCGGCAGCTGCTACTCTTGCGGCGGCGGCGGCTGCTGCTACTGCAGCGGCGGCGGGTGCTGCTGCTGCTGCTGCTGCAGCAATCGTTGCAAGAAAGGAAGGGTAGGGGTCCCCCCACCAGAGGAGGACCCCTCCTCGCCGGGACTACCAGCCATGTCTTAGTGTCCCTTGTTTTTCTTGTCTTTGTGTTGCTGATGTCAGCAGGAGATTGGGGCAGTGGGGAGTCTACCCACCCCTTTGGCCTTCCCTTTTTCCCCTTTTCCCCCTCTTCTATTTTTTTGTGTGTGTGTTGATGATGTCAGCAGTGACGTTAGCAGAGGGGTGCTGACGTCAGCAGCGGCAGATGTTGGGGCCGCCGCTGTTGCTGTTGGTGCTGATGCTACTGCAGCCGCTACTGCTGCTGCAGCCGCTGCTGCTGCTACTGTTGGTGCTGCTGCGGCTGCTGCAGCCGCTGTTACTGCTACAGCCGCTGTTACTGCTGCAGCCACTGTTGCTGCTGCTGTTGCTGCTACTGCTGCTGCTGCTGCTGTTGCTGCTGCCGCAACTGCTGCTGCTATTGCAGCTGCTGCTGTTGCTGCTGCTATTTTTTGCTGCTGCTGCTGCTGCTGCGGTTGCTGTAGCTACTGCTGGTGTTGCTGTTGCTGCTGTAGTTGCAGCTGTATTTGCTGTTGCTGCAAGCTGCAGCAGCTGCTATGGCTGCTGCAGCTCGCTGCTGCTGCTGAGCGCTGCTGTAGCGAGCTGCGGGGGTGGGGGATTTTTTTTTGTTGCCCATTTTTGTTTTATTTTTCCTTGTCACAACGGGTAGCAGCCCGCTGTCTACTGCGAGCAGCGGGCTGCTGCTCGCCTGGCAGCAGCAAGCTGCTACTCATTGGCAGCAGCGGGCTGCTGCTCGATGCTTTCTCGCTGCGAGCAGCGAGCAGCAGCAGCCGCGGCTGGCAGCTGCCAGCTGCTGCTCGCTGCTGCTGCTACTACTGCAGCTGGCCGCTGTTGCAGCTCGCTGCAGCAGCTGCTGCAGCACGCTGCTGCTACTACACGCTGTTGCAGCTGCTACGTGCTGCGACTGCTGCCTGCTGCCGCTGCGGGCTGTTGCTGCGGACTGCTGCTGCGCGCTGCTGCCGCTGTTGCGCACTGCTGTGCGCTGCGTCTGCTGCTGCTGCGAGCTGCTGCTGCTGCGGGCTGCTGCGAGCTGCTGCTTCTGCCTGCTGTTGCTGGTGGTGCCAGTCACTGCACCTGGGTGACGTTGTCGCTTGCGTCGTCGCCCACAAACGTCAGACGCCGCCTGCCGCTCACCTCCTCGCGTCACGTGTGGGGGTCAGTGCTGCCGAAAAAATTTCGGCAGTATTTCCCCTGGCCCAGTGGCCGTGGGAAAAAATCTGACGTCGCCACCAGGAGGGTCAATGCTGTCGGAAAAAATCCGGCAGCATTTCCCTTGCACTGGCGCGTATGGGGGTCCGCCGGCGTTGTCTGGCACCTGTTCACCAGTCTTCTGCTGCTGCTGCTACGCTCTGGCTCTGATACCAAAAAGGAAAGTCTATGCAGCAGGTTGGGGCAGCAGCGTTGTTGATGCAGCGTGCGGGCTTCCACGCTCGTTGCTTAAGTCAGCTGCCCCCTCAGTCTGCTGCTCTAGAGTCTAAGTCTGGAAGCTTTGGGTTTGTTACTCAGAAACGCGCGCGCCAGAGTTAGCGCCAGAAAGCAGCTGAAAACTGATAGTAACTGATTAGGAATGAAGAATGAACAACAATGGGAGACCCCTCCAAGTTCTAGGCCCCCCCCACTAGTGTAGAAGTTGTTACTCAACTAACCAGCCAATCAGAAAATAGCTGTGGACCTATTTTCTGGCAGGCAGGGTTTTCTCGGTGAGCCCTGCCAGACGCCCGACAGCCCAAAACCCGGGCGTCGTCCGTTTTGCCTGAAAACTGGACCATACCATAATACCGACGCTGCGAACGCAGTCGTGCGGTCAGAATCATCTAGAAAAATAGTAGCAAAGAGTTATGGCTGCCCGAACCCAGGCAGTGCCTACGGTGGTCTGTGACGCCGAACAGGACCATGCAGCACGCNTGGGTTTGTTACTCAGAAACGCGCGCGCCAGAGTTAGCGCCAGAAAGCAGCTGAAAACTGATAGTAACTGATTAGGAATGAAGAATAAACAACAATGGGAGAGCCCTCCAAGTTCTAGGCCCTCCCCACTAGTGTAGAAGTTGTTACTCAACAAACCAGCCAATCAGAATATAGCTGTGGACCTATTTTCTGGCAGGCAGGGTTTTCTCGGTGAGCCCTGCCAGACGCCCGACAGCCCAAAACCCGGGCGTCGTCCGTTTTGCCTGAAAACTGGACCATACCATAATACCGACGCTGCGAACGCAGTCGTGCGGTCAGAATCATCTAGAAAAATAGTAGCAAAGAGTTATGGCTGCCCGAACCCAGGCAGTGCCCACGGTGGTCTTTGACGCCGAACAGGACCATACAGCACGCAACACGGACCCTAGGCAGAGCATGACGACGCAGACGCGACGGGACACGCTGGACGCATGCAGACAGCAATTTGCGGTGGCGGTGAATGCCGGCGGCACGGCTGCCGAGGAGGCCTGCCGATGGAGCTGAGCACGTCGCCGGAGAGAGGAGGCTCCAGTGAGCTGCGAGTAGACCTCCGCGTGCGGCGGCTCCACCGGATGAAGCTCCATCAGCGTTGCTGAGGACCTACCCCTCGTGCCAAGAGCATCCTCACCCATGTCACCCAATGGTCAGAAGATGCCAAAGAGCTCTCATCCAGCTGTGGTTGGGGAGCCAGTAGACGTGACCACGTATGCACGCGTCATTGGGTCATGGATATTCCTGGCGATGACGACACGTCCAGACATTACGTTTGCCGTCAACCTCCTGGCACAGTTCTCTCATGATCCGTGTCACCTCCACTTTGAGGCTGCAATTCGAGTGCTGTGCAATGTCGTCTCTATCCCACGGTGAGGCCTCCTATTGTCGACAGCCCTCTGTTGTGGCGACAGGATACATCGACAGTGGCTGGGCCGGCAGTGCGTACAATAAGATTTGTACTGGCTAGATCTTTCTTGTTGGCGGCACGGTCGTGTCCTGGTGCAGCGGTAGGGAAGGCTACATTGCGCGCCTTATTGTTGAGGTTGAGTATGTGGCTCTCGGTTCTAGCGCTTGTGAGAGCGTGTGGCTGCACTGCCTATTGTCCGTGTTCTGTCAGTCATTCCCTTCCATCATGCTGCAATGTGACAATGAGAGTGCCATGGCCATTGCTGACATTGACGGCGTGCATCACACTTGCACAATGTACAACAATGTAGAGTATCACTATGTGCGTTCCTTGTTGCATGACGGCAACATTAGCCATGTCTGGGTTGAGGCAGCACGGCAGTTGGTTGGTTGATTTCTTTACCAAGGCACTAAAGCGTGACTTGTTCAAGAAGGCTGTGAGTACGTTCGGTGTGCATTCATGAGGTTCTCTCTCTCTCTCTCTCTCTCTCTCTCTCTCCCTTTCCGCTTGGTCTGTGTGCTCTCTGCCCTTCCATGTGCACTGTGGTTTTGAGTCATGGGAGAGTGNGTTGCATGACGGCAACATTAGCCATGTCTGGGTTGAGGCAGCACGGCAGTTGGTTGGTTGATTTCTTTACCAAGGCACTAAAGCGTGACTTGTTCAAGAAGGCTGTGAGTACGTTCGGTGTGCATTCATGAGGTTCTCTCTCTCTCTCTCTCTCTCTCTCTCTCTCTCTCTCTCTCTCTCTCTCTCTCCCTTTCCGCTTGGTCTGTGTGCTCTCTGCCCTTCCATGTGCACTGTGGTTTTGAGTCATGGGAGAGTGTTGGTTTTTCACACATCTCTCACCTGTACTCTATTGTGTCCTCCCGACTTGTATGCATCAGCGTGTAGATGACTCATGGCTAACGCAATGCTGCGGAGTGTCCTCTGGTGGAGCGGATGCACATTGAGGCCTACACGCAGTCTGTTGGAGTGTCCTCCCTCCAATGTAGTGAGCTCCATCGGTAGACGTCCTTGACAGTCGTGCCGCCGGCTGGCACTATCGCTGCACATGCAGTCTGCACATGTCCAGTGCTGTGTCTGACTGCACTGTTATGTTCGCAGTGCCATATTATGCCTAGGGTCCAAGTTTCATGATTTCCGGACACTGTTGGTAATCGGGATTAGCATAGACGTTGCCCGGGTTTATGCAGCCAGAACACCTCACTGCTATTTTCCTAGCTGATTCTCATGGCACGACTGTGTTTGTAGCATGGATATCATGGTATGGTCTTGTTTTCAGGCAAAACGGATGACGTCAAGGTTTTGGCCTAACGGCCGTACGGCAGTGGTCACTGAGAAAACCCTGCCTGCCAGAAAGAAGTTCTATTTTTTTATTGGCTTAGAAACTGAGTAACAAGCTCTCAGAGTTGTGGGGGAGCGCGAATTTGGAGGGATCTCCCATTGTTTATCATTCTCAGTTCTTAATTGGTCATTTCACCTGTTGTCTGGCACTAACTCTGGCGTGTGCAGTTATGAGTAACAAACACCAAAGATCTCAGACTTAGGCTCTGGTGGACCAGACTGAGGGGAAATCTTAAGCGACGAGTGTGGGTTCCCGCACGTTGCATCAACAATGATGCTACCTCAACCTGCTGCAATAGGAGATTTCCAGCTTGGTATCAGAGCGTCGGGATTCAATACCTATAGTGGACATCGTGAGCGGGTCCATTTCTGTGTGGGAGGAATGTCGCACGAGGTGTGCTACGTGGCTCAAACAGGTCCTGGCCTCTAGGCTGGCGGATGGGATAGGTTAAGGATCAGAGACCCTCCATCACCGTGGTTTTGGCCCAGTGGGCCAAGCTTCCCGTCCGTTCCCCGTCAGTCATCTGCACGCCAATGTACACATGCCGGGAGGACATAACAGAGTACATGTGAGAGATGGGTGAAAAACCGTCACTCCCCCATGACTCACAGGCATTGTCCACATAGACGAGCAGAGAGCACACAGACCAAGTGGACAGGTAGATAGAGAGAACCTCACGGACACACAACGGCCACACTTACAGTCTTGTTGAACGAGTCACAGTTCATTGCCTTGGTCAAGAAGTCAGCCAACTAATGTGCTGCCTCAACCCACACAATGCTGATGTTGTAGTAATGCAACAACGGACGTACATAGTGATACTCAACATTGATGTGCTTTGTGCGAGTGTGATACACACTGTCATTCTCAGCAATGGCCATGTCACTTTTATTGTCATAGTGCAGCGTGATGGACGGGACTGACTGACGCAACTCGGATAACAACCTGTGCAGCCACACGCTCTCACAAGCGCTTGACCTTAGGGCCACATACTCAGCCTCAACAGTGGTGCGCGCAATGCAGCCTTGCTTGCCGCTGTGCCACGACATAGCCGTGACGCTAACAAGAGATATCGAGCCAATACAACTCTTACCGTCCGGACTGCCGGCTAAGTCACTGTCTGTATATTCCGTCGCCACAACGGACAGCTGTCGACAGAACATGAGCTCTTGCCATGGGGTAGAGACGACATAGTGCGGTACTTGGATTGCAGCCTCAAAATGGAGGTGACGTGGCTTTTGAGAGAAATCTGCCAGGAGGTTGATGACGAATGCAATTTCTGGATGCATCGTCGTCGATAGGAACATCAGTGACCCGATGATGCATAAATATGTGGTCATGTCTACTGGCTCCCTCACCACGGTTGGATCAAAGCTCTTGAGCATCACCTGACCATTAGGCAAAATGGATGAGGATGCTCTTAGCACGAGGGGCGGGTCCTCAGCGAATAGCCCGGACAAGGTCTGGATGTAGGCCACCTAATAGACGTGGAGGATGTCCATATAACTCAAGCTCCGTGCCCAGAAAGACTCGTGCTAACCCGAGGTCCTTCATTTGGTAGGCATCATGTAGCAGGTCCTTGACGCGTTGGATGGCAGTTGCATCCTGCGATGTAATGAGTAGGTCGTCCACATAGACGAGTAAAGCAACGAAGGTCTAACCTCGCAGGCTGATGAACAACACGAGATTGGTAGAGGTGCGAAGGAAGCCGCCGCTGAGAAGCATACGACTGATCTCCTGGTTTCTGCAGTGATGTGACTACTTCAGGCCATAAAGGGCCTTCCGCAGTTTCCAGACCTTGCCGGCGGCATCGTCGAAGCCTGGAGGCTGCACCATATAGAGCTTCTCGCCCTCCAGTGAGCCATAGAGAAAGGCATTGCTCACATCTATTTGATGCAGTTCCCACCCGTGCTGGGCAACCAGGCTGAACAACGCTCGACTAGTGACCGACGAGGGTGAAGATCTAGTCATAGTCAATCCCAGGGACCTGAGCAAACCCCTTGGTTGTAAGACGGGCCTTGTACTTGTCCAGGGACCCTTTTGGCTTCCACTTTCGCCGAAGAACCCAATTTTTGTCGATGGCCTTACGACCCGGGGGAAGGTCAATGAGCACATAGACTTGATGTTGCCAAATGGCAGCAAGCTCCTCGATGCATGCAACCTCCTAGTGATCGGCCTCGGGAGACGCCTGAGCCTCATATAGGGTGGCTGGGTCCTCTGGTCGCTCCATGGGGAAGATAATAAGGACGTGTGCATCCCGCACACCCGGTTGCATGCGCGTGAGCGTGGCTGCGACGGCATACCGGTGATCTTGATGGAGCAAGGCATAGCGCAAAGCTGAATGTGGATGTAGGTCAATTACTGACTGTGTGGCCAAGCCAAGTGCCTTGGTGCTAGGGTCCCTACTCACGGTTGTGGAAGTGGGTCTGACAGGAGGCAAGGATCCTTGTAGAGTGACAGGGGGTTGTGGCGCAAGAGGGCGTGAGAAGGCGACCTGAATGCTCACTGTCGGCCTGGGTCGAATGCTCTCGTCCGGACCACGTATCTAGCACGCCGAGACGGACGAGTCAGCCGGCCTTGAGGGGCTGGCACACATGGATGGGACAGCCACCCCGGAGGGGCTGGTGGACACAGACGGGGCAGCTGGCTCGGAGGGGCTGGTGGACACGGACAGGGCAGCTGGATCGGAAAGGCTGGCGGACACGGACGGGGCCGTCTGCCCGGAGGGGGGGGGGGCTGGTGTACATGGATGGGGTAGCCAGCTCGGAGGGGTTGGTGGACACAACCGGGGATGCCGGCCCTCAGGGGCTGGCGGATACGGGCAGGGCAATCGGCCTTGAGAGGCTGGTGGACACGGACGGGGTAGCCGGCCTGAGGGGCTGGTGGACACGGACAGGGTAGCCGGCCCTTAGGGGCTGGAGGACACAGACGGGGCAGCCGGCCCTAAGGGGCTGGCTGACAAGGACGGGGCAGCCGGCGCAGAAGTACCTGCGAGCACAGACGATGGGACGCTCGGATGTCGCTGGACGGAGGACGGACCCACCAGCGTGCATGCGTGCATGGGTACGTATGTACGTGCGTGTCTGCATGCGTGAATGCGTGCAAGCGTGTGTGTGTGCGTGCGTACGTGTGTGTGTGTGTGTGTGTGTGTGTGTGTGTGTGTGTGTGTGTGTGTGTGTGTGTGTGTGTGTGTGTGTGTGTG
>SZWC01007665.1:64802-80098 GCA_023375785.1 Penium margaritaceum | reverse complement strand
ACCCAGTGTGTATTGGGGGAGTGAATCGGGCAGTGTATCGTAGGCAAGCACAAAAATGTACACAAGTGTATTAGTACACTTGTGTAGAAATACCGCTTCCCTCCAGATACACTACCCAATACACCCCTGCAATACACTATTGACTTCACGGGGGGGGGGACATCGTGCCCCCCCTTTCCCCCCCGAGTGGAGAGTGTATCTGGGCAGTGTATTGGCGGGTGTATCTGATGGACACCACCAAAAACACACTAATGTATCTGGAGAAGGGGTTTGAGAGTTCGCAATCGCAAACTCTCAAACCCCTAAGTTTTACGGGCTGAGCCGTCGAGTTTGGGCGGCTGTTGTGCTAAAAAAAGGGGAACTTGCCAGGCCCCGGCGAGTAAAAATGTTTAACCCCAACGCCTCAATGCAACTCGGGGTTTTGATTCCGGTTCGGGGGGTGGGGGGGGGGGGTATTGAGAAGGGGTTTGAGAGTTTGCAGTCCCCAAACCCCCGGTAGAACGAGGGGGGTTGCTTCTCGTTTGATGGCGAGATCGCTCAAGGGCAAAATTGAGTGTTCTCATCGCTTCTGACATCAGTGAAGATGCTGATGTCAGAAGCAAGCGACGTCGCCCTTGAAGTCGGCGAGGTTTGACTTCGAGGGCGAAGTCGCCTTTCTCTTTCGTCGCGGGTGTTTTCGCCCTGTGCACGCGGAGGCGAGTGTAATGTTTCGGACCCGATTAGCCGCAATAGGAACACTTCGCCAACTTGGATCAAAGTACTTAACTGTACATTACAACAAATGATGACAAGAATAGGTCCGGTAAGATGAAACAAGCATAATACAAAAAGTGTAGTAGTACAAAATGGCACACATTTGACACTAGTATAGCTTACACCCATGTGTTGTTCAAAATTAAGATTTATTATTATTTTAAAAAAATTGAAGGATACAAAACTCAAAGGAAGTTCAATGAAACTTCCAGGGTAGTGTACGTTGAAATATCTGTGCATTTAGAATTTACATGTAACGTCCAGGAAGCATTCCTATTAATGGTAGCTCATTGCAAGGAAACATCCTCCACATATGTTCCGAAACTGTACACTACTTTATCGGTGTGTAATTTTGGGTCGATTGACCATAAATGCGAGCAGTGGAGCAAAGCACTCACTAAGACTGTGGATATAGGCTTCTTGATGCACATGCAATATGCAATTTGGATGGTCCCGCTCAAGTTCCATGCCAAAGAACACTCATGCGAGACCGAGATCCTTTATCTTGTTTACTGAATGTAGAAGGAACTTAATAGAATGAATAACTGAAGGACTCAGAGAGGCAATGCGGAGGTCATCAACGTAGGGGACGGTAGAAAGAGGGGAGGATGAAGGACTGAGCAACTTTCACTGTCGATCACGCTACGGAGGTTCCCCCCTTCTCAAGGGTAACAGTGATCTCCATGCTCCAGACATGAGGAGACTACTTCAGACCATACAAGGCCTTGTGAAGTCGCCAAACCTTGTTGGTGCCATTGGTGAAGCTGGGTGGCTACACCATGCAGATCTCCTCATCAAAGGTGTCATACAGAAATGCATTGTGCACATCCAGCTGTTTGAGCTCCGATTCAAGGTGTAAAATTCAAAAACAAAAACTTTTTCATAGCGCCCGAGGGGGGAAAAGGTATTATAGTCTATGCCAAGAACGAGAATCCCTTAGTGGTAACGATCAGCAGCACTATCTGGCTTCAGCTTGTGCTGGAGAACCCAATGCACTGAGAAGGCTTTGTGGCTATGTGGCAAGTCTACCAGTTTTTAGACCCCACTTTCATAAAAGCATAAAGCTCCTCTAGTATGGATGTCTCCCAATAGGAGTCAATGGCCTCATGAGCCACAAAAACAGTTGTGGGCTGGGACTCAAGAAAGAAAAGCAACTGATAGCAAAGCACGCAGCAACATAGCCAGCCATAAAAGTGTCCATGGCACAGCGAAACTCATCAGAGGTGAGGGAGTACCCAAGGGACATGCCAGGGTGCATGAATAAAATTTCAAGACCATCGAAAGCGGTGGCATTGAAACCAAGGGCATGTAGCCCTGAATCCCCTGACACAACCCCATTGTAGGAAGGAAGGGCACAAAGCCAGCCTCCAAGAGTGCATGGCTCTGGGGACGGTAAATGGAAAGCACCAACGGGAGACTGAGCAGCAGCTGGTTCAACATGAGAAGAGGCTCTAATAGGAGGGACTGAAGAGGAAACATGAGACTGGTTAGCGGATGCAAGGACAGGATGAGACAAAGAGGGGAAAAAAGAATGGTCAACAGGCGCACAGGTGGAGGGGACGAAGAGAAAGATAGGGAGAAAGGAGCCGAGACTTCACCATCTATACCGTCACCATCAGTGGACCATATGGATTGTGACATACTGGATACACCGTCACCATCAGAGGAAGATACACCGTTGCCTCGATCCGAGGAGGCAACATGAACGAAAGTGGGAGAGATGCCCCCTCCAAACTGAAAGAGAGGGACGAGGGTGACGAAAGAGGGAAGATGATCAAGATCACGCTTGAAGACACACTCAAACAAGAGATTGTCAATATACTTGATGACACGGCGAAGAGAAGGATAAAAAAAAATCTATGCCTTGGGACTGGGCCGACACACCAAGAAAGATAGAGGGGCAACCCTGACTGAACAACTTACCATCACGGTGATCATCAGGACAACCCCGCGCGTGAGCCAACCAGAGATCAGCCTGGTAGCCTTTCCAGCACTCGTACGGTGTAATGTCGTTAGGGAGTAGACCATGAGGAACATTCTTTCATACCCAGGTGATGTAAAGCCATAGCCTGGAACACAAAGAGGAGGAGAGTCTGGACTTAGCAACAAGGGACAGATCACCTTCAGCAATACTGTTCCAAAACTCAGACACACCATTTTTTCTGGGGTGTGTACATAGCGGATGACTCCATACGCACTCCATGAAAGGTAATAAAGCAGGAGGTGGAGCCAAAAAAATCACCACTGAGGTTTGAGGGAAACATGCAAAGCTGCCACTTGCAAGCATGCTCGGCCTGAGGAAGCCACTTCTTGAGAACATCAGTCACATCAATCTAATGAGGCAAGACAAAGATCCAGTGACAATAAGAGAAGTCATGAGTGAGACAGAGAACATAACGGCCAAGTCCACAAAGAGAATCATGAGAAAGAGGACCCATGACATCAGTATGAATAAGATCAACAAGATGGGAGGTGACATGATCAGGGGTAGAAAAGGGAGACCGATGCAACTTTCCTTGAGCGTAGTCAAGGCAATCAGATGTGCAGGGAGGTGCAAAGGGAACAAGATCAAGACCGTGGGTTGGGCGCAGACGTAGCAGGCTGTAAATGTCAGTGTGAATATGACAAAGACTACGATGCAGGAGACAGGTGTGCTCAGAGGAAATTGAAGGTGCAACATGAACCATGGCAAAGGCAGTAGAAGCCAAGGGGAGAAAAAGAGGGATATGGAAAAAATCATCAAATCGAAGACCACGGAGCACAACATGACAACATGAATGCAACAGGATAGTGCCAACACCATGAATGGAAATGAAGTCCACACCCTGGCCTTGGAGGGTGATAATGGACAGAAAGCTAACTTTAAGATCGGACACGTCCAGCACATGAGGTAGGAACAAGTCCGACCCGGGCCCAACAAAACGCGCAACACCAACACCCTACACAGGAAACAACTGGCCAGGCTCAGTGCAGACAATGGGAATGGAGCTGATAGGGCCAAGGGAGACAAACACATACCAGCAGAATATCATGTTGTGCGTAAAATCCAAGTCAATGAGTCAGAAACAGGTGAAGGAGCAAGCAGATGCAAGAACATGAGGGACAGCCACACTACCCAGGACAGGGGTAGATAACTGGCTGAAGATAGTGAGACAATGATGTAATGATGCAGACTGCTAGTGCTCAATCCACGGAACATCAATAGACAGCAACCATTGAATGGCCCCAGAACTAGCACCTCTAAGATGCAGATCAGTCTAACATTCACTGAAAGAGGTGGCTTCCAGAACACTCTCACCTCCTTTGTCACGAAGACAGAGGATTTCCATGAGGGCATTCTTCAGGTTACGCTCAGCAGCATGGCGGTCGTCGAGGTGACCACGGTCGTAGTTCTTTCCCATGAGAGAGATCACCAATGTGCAGCTAGGAGGAAGGTGCATAATAAGAGAATGGAGGCGTGTAGTACGAGGGCCAGCTGAGGGGAGGAAGTCAGCCAGGCCCAAGGGGTCCAGAAGGCTGAGCAGAAACATGGTGAAGCTGACCAGCACTGGCAGCCCTGGACAAGGTGCCAGAAGAGGTGGGTGTGCTGGAAGACCTGGTGGAGGACATGGAAAAGGAGCTGCTGGACAGGCCGGACGCAGTGGTAGTCCGGGCCTACCGTGCGTGCATGGCAGTAGCCAGGCGAGCATTATCTCGTGGGTGTGTGAATTTTGGGGCAGAGTGGCCAGTTTGATCATACCGTACTGTCAGCCATATTCATTCTTTTTTCAGTTTCGATCTAAGTGACGCCCATATTCACCCAAATTTTACCCATTTTGAATCAATTAAGGGATCATCTAATTACCTTGATTGGGATTTGTCAAACTTTCATATTCACCCACTCATTTGGCTCGACAGAATACGAGGAAACGGAACGGCTCTCTGAACCTTGCAGTTCTGTACTTCGAGTCCAAAATCCAACGGTTGTGGAGGCTCCCTTATGGTTTGTCCCTCCATTCGCTCTGGCCATTAACGTGGTCTGCCAGCCTCCTCCCGTGTGTGTGCATGTCAAAGATTTTGGAAGGCGAGCTCACGTTGAGAGTTTTTTTCACTACAAAGGCTGGAGGACAATTCACAGTTAGCTTGGAATTTCAGAGGGAATTCACCCAAATCTGGTTCATTTTTTCAACGAACTCATGGCGAACTGAAATCATTATTTTGAACGAATATGGGCGACAGTACGGTAGTTCTAGCAGGTGGTGACAGGAAAGGCAGAAGAGGAGGATGACGGGCTACCACGACCCCTTCCTCCACGGCCCCCACCGTTGCCATAATCCCCACCATGACTGCCACCACCATACTCGCGAGCCACACTATGTACGGCATGTGCACCATCCACAGAGGAGATTGTGGTGCCAGAGAAGGATGAGGAGGAAAAGGAAAAGGAGGAGGATACAGCAGTGGCAACAGCGGCAACATCGGAGCGATGTAGGTGCTTGTTTTGTGGGTTGCCCCACCAGTCAGTGAGGTGAGCTGGGATCAACTCATAGAGTGCTCCAATGCTAGGTGATGCATCAGCAGGAATAGGCTCAGAGGCGAGCCGCTTGAGTTTAGAGCCAGGGACATGGATGAAAAGATCAGACAGTTCAGGAATCAGCCAAGTGACAATGGACAGGCATGCAGAGAGCTGACTAGGTGTAGCCTTACCAAGGTCAGGAAGTAGCTTAAGGCTACGAGCCCTCTACTTGTCATCTGTCTCACCTGCACGCTTGTGAAGCTGGTTGAAATAAACTATTAGTGCGCATTGTGCTACATGCCCTACATGCCCTAACAAATGAGTGCATAAGCGCCAACAAGGGTTCGCACAAATGCCACGTGCATTGTCAGCATTGCACAGACCAAAATCCTCAGTGCGATTGCCAGGGCCAGCGGTGATGAGTGCACGGACAGTACGGGCGGACTCAGTCGGCAGTGGGAAAAGGGTTGTGGAGAAAGATTCAGCTTGAACTAGAATCACCAGAATTGTTCTCCCTGCGCCCACGCACTAAAGTGAGCATCACAGGAAGACAAGGTAAGCTTGGTGGTAAAACACGGCGGCATCGTCTCAAATTCATAGTGGCAAGGAAGGGGCAATAGGGCGTGCACAACGAAAATTGCAGCAGCAGAGGAGCTGGAAGAAGCACCAGAGGCAGTGGAACCACAAGAAGAGGAGCCAGCGATTGCGCCTGTGCCAGTGGTACCAGCAGTGTGAGCAACTCCAACACCTCTGGTAGCGCTGGCGGCAGCAACAACATCAGCAGGTGGATTGCGAGCAGCAAGCAGGCTTTCCATCACAATGTCAGCAATAGCTTCAGCCAGATCAGCCTTAAAAATTCAGTACTCTGCTTAAGGTCTTCAAAACTCTCCAGGACAAGACGGGTCTGGTGCAGTTGCTCATGGAGCTCTAAAATGGCTACTTCATGGTCAGACCTGATGACTTTGCATGCAATTGGAAGAGGGGTGCGCAGAGACATTGTTGACAATGTTTTCTTTGCCCCAGTATGCAAGACCCACCGAGGAGAGCATGATGAATCAAGCAGAATGCGCACCAAGTTGAGGATGTGGTAGCAACATGAAGGGCAGCGGTAGCACAGCAGTAGCAGATGCAGTGAGAAGAGAGACCTAGGAGGCAGCTGAGACAATGCGGCACAAGAACCCTGTCGGTGCAGCCGTCAAGATGGCTGGTGCTGCTGCACATGCAGGAACAAGGATGTAGACTGGAGCAGTGATGGGAGAGGCAGACGCTGCAGTGAAGAATACGAAGGAGAGAGTTGTGGTTCTGATGGACTGGACATCAGATCAGGCTGATTTGGCTGCTGTGGGAGGAGAAACGGAAACCACGCCTATTGCTGCTGAAATCTAAGTGGCCATGTTCACCACTACTGCAAAAAGTTGGCTGAGGATGGAGGCAACCTGGGTGAACTCATCCTCGGCATGGCCACTAGCCGTGGCTGCGGGTGCACGTGAGACTTTAGCAGTGGTTTAAAATGTGGCAGCAGCAGCTGCTGTTGTGTCAAGGACTGCACAAGAAAGACTGACAGCCTGAGCATCCGCCAAGCTCTCGCACATCAAGGGGTTGGTAGGGACTTCACCTGTTGAGAATGCAGGCAATGGCACAGGATCCATGCTGGAGCACGACCCATCGATCAACCTCTCATTCTAGGGCAGGATAGTGTATGATATTTCTCCCTCTACTAATGTCATGAGATGAACCTGGATAGTCCATCCTCTTCCAATATTGATAAAATCTATCCAATCATCACAAACCACAATCATGGCCTGGCAGGTTCTTGTCTTTGGGATTACACCCAACTCGCTCTTCATCATGAAAACTAGACCGCATTGCTACATTCCTCCTCTGTTAGCTACAAACCATTCTCATTTTGCGTAAATAGCAAGGTTTGCTTGTAACCTAATCACGTAGGGAAAGTCTGATCAAGTGCGTTTGTGAAGCATCAAGATGACTATCTGTCAAGAAGAAGATGTTTTGGAAATGCTATCTAAGAAAATGGAATAGGTTAAGAATGTTATAGGGTTTCAGAGAGCAGTTAAGTGAGTTTGTAATCAGCTGAGGTGAACTTTCCCATTTTCAAGTCAGTAAAGAAGAAATAACTGCCAGCCACGGCGAGGTCACAAGAGGAGACACCGATTTTCATCCTTCTTTTTCATCTCTAACCTAGCTATTCCATCATAATCGTTCTTACAATGCAGTCACTGAATTTTCATCACAGATTCTAGAGATTTTATTCCTATGAAAGAAGTTGACAGAAAAGGAAAAAAAAAATGTGTTACACATGAAGTGGTTGTCACCACATCATGGAGCGATGGAAATGAAAAGAGGAGAAAACTAAGAGAATATTTTCAGCGTTAGAGGACATCTTGTTCTGAAGTACAATAGAAAAAAATCTGACATGTCGAATGGGCATTTGGCCCAAAAAGCGGACACAGATGGACACATATGTACATTGAACTAGGAGTCGCCCAAGAAGTTGTACTCTCCGAGTTCTTCCAAAAACAATGTAGTAGGCCCAAAGCCCAGAAATTGAGAAGGGTTTTGTTCTACCAGATGCCTTACCCTGTGCTTCCAAGCATCTTCTCCAATTCTCCTAACCAAAAATCCCTTGAGGCCAAGCACACAGTTTCCAACTGGTGCATCGACGCCTAACACTGTGGCCCCAGCCCCCACATGGTCTCCTACAAGAGGGGGTGGAGCAGGCGCCCTGTCGCCCATCCAGAGTTCGCTGGTACTTCCTCCCATAACCCTCCGCCACATGAGGTGTTGTGCACTTTGGGCTTGCTACCTTTTGACCGTGAGAGTCCACAAATGTGATTTCTGGCGTCCAAACTTTCTGAAGCTCCCAGTCCGTAAGAGGCAAGCCCGGTGTGGTGTATCCCTCATCTTCAAGTAGCTGGAAGTCCCTCATTGGATCCATTTCCATTTTCAGAGAGTTCACTTTGCGGATACGAGTGACTTCTCCCTAGACAAAACGTTATCCAACCCAAGAAATTCGGCTTCTCTTCCCTATGTGGGATGCCGAGTGTGCTATTTCAGCACGGATGGCTCAGAGGAGCCTCCTGACTTTTGAGGCCTATGGTGACGGATAGTTGGGCTCCTTGAACTGCGTACTCAGCCTCCATTAATTTATTGACAAGAGGAAATAGTGGTTTGTGCACTCAATAAAGGCAGTGGACCGACGTTATGTGTGCAACAACAAAAAGGAGGGAACTTTGCACCTAGGGACCTATCAGAAGAGTTTTTGTTGGGGCGCTAGTTTGCTTGGTGTTGTTCTCTGGCTATAAGAGAACCCTGCATCGGTTTAGGATCAGGTTCATCTCTCAGCGGCAGATTTCCGCCTCCAAATGGTTGGGGCTTCTGCTAACTTACTTTGAGACGCTTCAGCCACCTCTTCATGGTCTTGATTCGCTGAAGGTAATGAGCTATCACCCGTGGTACCAGATCTCTTAGGTATATCATTTCATCACGGATGAGATTACAGACATCTATTAAAAACACTCACTGAAATTTGATGTGGAGCAAGGAGGGTAGTTGTAGCTACTCAATGAGGAGAACGGGCTAAGGCCAGATCTAGCTCTTATGGACCGGGAGCTTCCGACAGTTTGGATGGTGGATGCAAAAAAAAAGGATTCTCATTGTCGTCTGGTGACTGGTTTGTGACAAGCTGCGCCGCAGGTAGGGGAGGGGAAGCTGGCAAAGTATCAGCTGGTGTTGGCAGTCAAACTAGGACGACTCTTGAGGCCTGAGGTGTGGGAGGCCATGGGAGGGGCAGCAGTGTTGGACCTTCCTGGAGCGGTTTGCAGCCATGTGTCTGGCTCAGAGGTGCCGCTTCTTGAGTGGTGTGGAGAGTGACATGTGGGAGCACACAGCTGTAATGGAGCCGAAGATGTTCCGGCGTCTCCATGATCAGTGCCTCGTCCTCCACACTTCCATTGCTGGCACCCGTACTCATTGAGTCGTTCTGATTGCTTTTTACGCAGAGCATGGATGACAAGGTGACGCGTGACTGGCTGACTCAATGGGTCTGTCCACAACTCCATGGGGTTACATGCCCTTTGGTCTCTCTGATCTGTGTTACTCTGCCTCACAGGATGAGGTGGACTCACCTTGTTGTTTGTTTCTACCATCGTGCGATGCCGAGGTAGCAGCTCCTTAATAGAGCTAAGTGATCATGGGGATCACTAAATTCTATGATTTTGGAGACGGCGTAGGGTGACGCAGGTGGGCACACAAATCACTGCTCAAGCATCTCGTCAAATTTTTGCTTCAGGTCCGTCAGCTCAAGATCACTCGTTTGGAAATACTTCATTGAATTTATGTTGGCTATCCCGCTTTAGTTTGATGCGATCCTCAATGACCCAGTGAGGAGGTAGCTTTCGAGGTAATTTAGTGATCGGAGAATATTTCTACGTGGTGCACAAAACAGAACTACTCGAACTTGTGCATGCATTCAAGTAGTAGATGTAATACTTGGAATACCGACGATGCATCGTCCGTACAGACCAACATGCAAGACTCAGCCATATCTCAGCTGTCAACAAACTCGACAGATGAAATTTTTTTAGTCCAACTTTGACTACAAAGTCGAGTACCGACTTGGAAGTACAAATTCAGCGGATGCTCTGAGTCTGTAACCAGACTTGATGGTAGAGATGAATGCATTTTTTATCGAACGAGATCCATACCTTGCAGGGCTGTCCGCAAAGGGATACGAGGACTTCGGCTAGTAGGACAAGGCCAAGTTTTTATTTGACAACACCTACTAGCAATGGCGATTCGCTATCCAGGTTTTTGTACTACCAAACAAAGAATTATGACAGATGTTACTTGAGGATTGCCACAACACAGGTCCAAGTGGACTCTTCCACGAGGAACAGACGCTCAAGAAACTGAAAAGGTATTATTGGTAAGACTGGATGCAGACCAAGATGGCAACATTTTTCACATCGTGTGACATGTGTCACCGGCAAAAATCTCATCGCATGAGGCCACCAGGACTACTCCAACCACTCCATCTTCTGACAGATTCTTCGGGAATTCATGACACGACTGCCTGTCACGAAGGGCTATGAGGCCATCCTCGTAATGGTGGGCCGGTTTTCCAACTGTTGCACTTCATTCCGACGACAATCATCGTCACCATAGAAGGTATAGCATGACTGTTTGTAAATCAGATTGTGCAACTACACAGCGTGCCACGTACAATCATCAGCGACAGCGACGACCACTTCACCAGTCGTTTTGGTGTGAACAGATTATGCGTTATGGAAGTTGGAGCCAACTACCAACAGATGATGCTTGATGGCAGTTGGAGCCAGCTATCGACGGGCAAACTTAGCCGGCCAATGAGACACTCAAAGAACTCCTCCACACTATATGCAAGCCGCACGCCATTAATTGGGTAGCAAAACCGTCGAAACTTGAACTCGCATACGACTTGTCAACTTCTACGGCAACTAGTAAAATTCCATTCTATGTGGTTTACGGCTTCCTACCACACCGTCAGGACTACAAAGCCTAGACATGCATTGGCGAGACTTGTCCAATGTCTTGGATAGACATGCCAAACCCTCGATAAGATGGAAGCATCTATGAAGCGAGTAACAAACCGACATCGCAGCGACGACGTGTTCAGTCTTAGCAATCGTGTCCTACTCGGCTTAGAGAACATCAAAATTTGTGAACAAGGCTTTGCAAAATTCAAACCCCAATGGTTGGGCTCATTTGAGATCGATCCAATGCAAACTCCGGTCGTTGCTGGACTATGCCTACCAGACACTATGGAAATCCACATTGTCTTCCACGTGAGCAAGCTCAAGTACTACAAAGACCCCAATGAGAAATTCTCTGGCAGAAACTCCGCTCCTCCATCCCCAATCAAAGTATGAGGGGATACAGAGTACTTTATTGAACACATCCATGTACATCAACCCCATGATTGATGTAAATGGTATCTGTCAGGAATGCTGTCCTGGCGTGCCCTGAACTGCCTGAGTGTGCACGGCTTCTTAGTGCATAGAGACTTCCAAGGGAGGTGTGTGCTTTGGGTCGCCACAACACCAAGTGCAGAATTCTGGCAGAATGCAGATTGCGGAAACTGAGAAGGGCTGCGAATTATTAATCGTTAGTTCTTTTGGTGAGATTACATCATATTCTTATAGCCTGTGATCTAAGATTTCCAACGCATCCAAGCACGCCCAAAACGGAGCAGTATAGCCCCTGCTATGCCCATCCAAGCAACCCTTGGTGGAGCCGCCTTTGGCTGCCGCCGACGTGAGTCGTCTCCGACACGAGCCGACGACGGCTCGAAGCGCCTTTCTTTGATTGAAAAGTCAAAGGGCGGCTCGACTTGGTCCAGGGGACCTCCCTGGTTGCTTCCTCTAGGGCCTTGGGGTCGATGGAGCCAGTTGGAGCTGAACACGGACCACCGGCGGTGGAGTATTCCGTCACCCCAGACGGGTACCAGATTCCACCCGCCTCACCACCCGAACTTTGGGTAGGGCTAACTCTCTGAATTCTCAACCAAATCGAGCAACTGAAAGCTCGAAATCGCATGGCAAAATCCAAGGAGTTCAAATCTGCAATCATATTGGACATCCAACCACTCTCTAGTGGTCGGACCAGGAAAAGGGCAAACGGCAACCATGGCAGGGGCACTTTTTAACTATCTCCCCCGTGCACCTTCCATGCCGGATGCCCCATGCTCACTCTTTACTCGTCCGCTCCTGCGCCTTCAAGCCCTTCACAGCTTTTCAACCCAAGCCCTGCAAGGCTGATGACATGCCGATCCTGGGGCTGCGCCTTGGTTAAGCAATCTGCAAGCATGTGCTTTGTGCTGCAATGCTGCAGCACAACCTGTCCCTTCTCCACCATGTCGCGCGCGTAGTGATAGCGCACGTCAATGTGCTTCGTCCTCCTGTGCTACGTCGGGTTGTTGGTCAGCAAGATGGAGCCGGTGTTTTCCTCTTGAACCACCGTAGGCTCCTGCTGCGGCACGCCCAGCTCCCCCAGCAATCTACGGAGCCACACCGCTTCCTTGACCGCCTCGGCCAGAGCGACGTACTCCGCCTCCACTGTGGAGGTGGCAACACAGTCTTGCTTCCTGCTGCACCACGAGACCGCTGCACATGCGAGGAAGAACACATAGCCAGAAGTAGACTTCCTCTTGTCCACATCGCCGGCGTAGTCCGCGTCAGTGTAGCAGACCAGCCGCAAGGGGTCTGACCTCCCCTTTCCATCGTACTTCAGGCGCGCATGTCGCGTTGCCTGCAAGTACCGGAGGATGCGCTTTGCCGCCTGCCAGTGTAGTGGCCCAGGGTTGGCCACATACCTGCTCACCTGACCCACCGCGTAGGCCAAGTCCGGCCGAGTCGCCACCATGGCGTACATCAGGCTGCCCACCACCGACTGGTAGGGCACCTCCGCCATGTCCTCCTTCTCCACTTTAGTTTGCGGCGCCATCGCCGCACTCAGCTCACAGCTTGTGGAGAACGGACTGCCCACTGGTTTGCAGTCCTCCATGCCGTACCGCTTCAAGACCTCGGCCACGTACTTGGCCTGCCCCAGCTCAAGCGTGCGCGCCCTCCGGTTCTGCGTGATGCTCACCCCGAGGTAGTACTCCAGCTCCCCCATGTCCGTCATCTTAAATCTGCTGCTCAGCTGCTCCTTGAGCTGCTGCAAAGCCGCCAGATCTGATGAACACAGGATCAGGTCGTCCACGTAAAGTGCGACAATCTGATGGAGTCCCTTGCTGCGCCACACGTACACGCTGTGGTCTGACTCACAGCGCTTGAAGCCGAGCTCCGCCATGTAGCCGTCCATCTGCTGGTACCAGCACCTGGGCGCCTGTTTTAGCCCATACAAGGCCTTCCGCAGCTTGCACACTTTTCCCTCCGGCGCATCCACCCCCTCCGGCACCTCAAGGTAGATCTCCTTGTCGATGATGCCGTTCAGGAATGCCGTCTTGACATCCATTTGGTGGATCTCCATGTCCTTTGCGGCTGCCACCGTGAGGATCGTCCGGATGCTTGTGAACTTGGCGACGGGCGCGAACGTCTCATCGTAGTGTTCGCCTTTCCGCTGTGCGTACCCCTTTGCCATTAGCCGCGCCTTATATTTCTCCGCCTTGCTGTCCTTGGTGAGCTTCACCTTGAACACCCACTTGGAGCTGATCACCTTCGCCCCCTCAGGCCGATCCACCAACTCCCAAGTGCCGTTCTCAGCAAGGGACGCAAGTTCAGATTTTATTGCTTCGCCCCACTGCTGCCCGTCAGGTCGTGCAAGCGCCTCTTGCACGGTTGTCGGCTCCATTGCGGCTGCCATCATGCACCTCGTCATGCCGACCCAGCGGCCCGTGCTCGCGTCATACCGCTTCGCCGCATTCCGCTGCCTCCGGCTTCGACGCGGCGACCTTGGCGACGCTGGCTGCTGGTCCTGCTGCTGCCCTGCTGCAACGTTGTCCTCGCCCGCGAGCTCCCCCGCGTCGGCTGCTGCATCCTAGGCTCCAGCGGCACCTGCACCTGCTGCATTGCCCTGCTGCGCTCCAGCACCGTTATCCTCAGAAGACCAGTCATCGACCTCTGCAGCCGCCGGCTCCTCCTCACGCTCAAGGAGTTGGAACCACTCCCCCTGCTTTGGAGAGTACGCTGCATCAATATTGTTGCTGCTGCAGTAGCTTTGCTGCTCATCAAACGTGACGTCGCGGCTGGTGATGACGTCCTTCGTCCGTGGATCAAAGAGCCGGTACGCCTTGAGCGCACTCTCGTACCCGACGAACGCGTACGCCTTTGCACGTGGGTCCAGTTTGGAGTCTTTTCTTTGTGCAGCTTGCACCAACGCGTGCGCCTTGCACCCGAACGCCTTCACGTACGCCACGCTTGGTTTGCGCCCGCTCCAAGCCTCTTGCGGCGTCTTCCAGCCGCCCTTCCCTTTCAGCACTGCTGTTGGGGTGAGGTTGGTGATGTAGCACGCCGTACTCACGGCCTCGGCCCACAAGCTCCGTGGAGTTTTAGCGTCCACGAGCATCGTCCGCGCCGTGGTGAGTAGCATCTGGTTCGCACGCTCCGCCACGCCATTTGACTGCGGCGTGTACGGAGTGGTCGGCTGCCACTCAATCCCCTGCTCCTTCAGCCACCCTCCGCAGCCCACGTACTCGCCGCCATTGTCGCTGCGTAGCGCTCTGACCTTGCGGCAGTCTGCCTCTCCACTGCTGCGACATACTTCTTCAGCCGGTTCAGCACCTCGCTCTTCCGCTTCATGAAGTAGACGTAGAGTTTTCTGCTACAATCGTCGATGAAGGTAACGAAGTACCGCGCGCCCCCAATGGACGGCGTCTTGATCGGTCTGCACACATCACTGTGCACAACCTCGAGCAGGTTCTCGGCCCGCCGTTGTCCGTCTTCAAACGGCTTGCGCTTCGCCTTGCCCACGATGCAAGGCTCACACTTGTGCTCTGCGGAATCTGCTGCTGTGTCTGCCGCACCGGTGATGTTGAGGCCGCGAACCATGTCGCGCTTCGCCATCTCTTGCACGACTGCGGGCGACGAGTGCCCGAGTCGCTGATGCCACAGCTGCAGGTCTGTTCCCCCGCCTTTAGCAAGGTTGACGATGCATGCTGGCGGGTCTGCTGCTTCTGATGCCGAGGGGATGACCTTGGTCTCAACGATGTAGAGACCTCCCTCGCGCTTCGCCTCGAGCACAACCTCGCCACCGTCGTCCATCCGCACGACTGCACCTTTCCTGCGGAAGAGCACTTCATACCCCTTGTCTGTCAAGTAGCTCACACTCAAAATGTCAGCCAGGCCGGGGACATGTTGCACGTTTTGGATAACACATTGCGTCTTTTTACCACCAACCACCACCTCTATGTCCACATCACCTTGGCCGGCCGCAGGTTCGACCTTGTCGTTGGCGGTCACCATGGACTTTGCAGACTTGGTGTAGTTGATGAACCCCACCTTCTCGACTTGGGTATGCTCCTCCGCACCTGAGTCGAGGCACCGCCGGTTGG
>SZWC01007665.1:26950-62175 GCA_023375785.1 Penium margaritaceum | reverse complement strand
GCCCATCCAAGCAACCCTTGGTGGAGCCGCCTTTGGCTGCCGCCGACGTGAGTCGTCTCCGACACGAGCCGACGACGGCTCGAAGCGCCTTTCTTTGATTGAAAAGTCAAAGGGCGGCTCGACTTGGTCCAGGGGACCTCCCTGGTTGCTTCCTCTAGGGCCTTGGGGTCGATGGAGCCGGTTGGAGCTGAACACGGACCACCGGCGGTGGAGTATTCCGTCACCCCAGACGGGTACCAGATTCCACCCGCCTCACCACCCGAACTTTGGGTAGGGCTAACTCTATGAATTCTCAACCAAATCGAGCAACTGAAAGCTCGAAATCGCATGGAAAAATCCAAGGAGTCCAAATCTACAATCAGATTGGACATCCAACCACTCTCTAGTGGTCGGACCAGGAAAATGGCAAACGGCAACCATGGCAGGGGCACTTTTTAACAGTATCGAGTATCGAGTATCTGGTCAAGTGGCAGAGCTACAACACCGGGCATAACCACTGGGATCCCTACGAAAACCTGTGCGGCGTCGATAATCTGATTGATTGCTATAACAGATGTCACTGGCCTACATCTAAAAACCCGCCGGAACGTTGTGGTTAAAAGGGAGGAAAGTGTTACGTCTCAGACATGCACGAGTCCTTAAACTCTATGCGTGGGCATTTCATTCCTTCATGGTCCACTGTGCGTCCACCTCAGGAATTTTACGCCGTTCGACCGAGAGAATTCTGGCCACTTGCCCCAACCTCTGGTGTTCCGCTTCCGAGGTTCTGACACGTTTGACCACTTTCCACAAGGGCCGACAGAAGTTACGTGAACCGTATCGATATTTCGATACTGTTCGGTTGACTTCTCAACTTTGTTAGAATTTCATAAAACTATGCCTCGATACTCTCCAAACCCGGAGACTTCTTGGTGGAGTTTCTTAAAGCGAACACTTACGGCGTGGTATTACAAGCATCGCTCGACTTGAGCACCCAATGTTGGGAAATGGGCCATCTAGCTCAGTTTCAGGTCCACAAGAGCAAGTTCCCGGAAACTACCAGATACCTACTCCGATCAACAATTCGACTTCACCATTGAAATAATCATATGGCAAAATGTCTACAGTCCAAGTTTCAGGCCGATCCAACGGTCGGATTGGGAAATATGAATTTCGGAATTTCAAGGGTCATCGACTGCCGGTGTCTTGGTGACCATGGGCGACGGCTCCATGCCTTAGCCTGTAAAAAGAAAAAGGCAAGAGGTCCAGGGTCAAGACCTGATGGGAGAAATATCCAAAAGGTCTTAGATTCATGGGTTGCCTTGTCAGAGTGTGCTGACTAGGAAAAAGGTACCTCTCCTTACTTTTTAAGTGAGGTGAGATCCTTGTGTGCCAACCATGGCCACATGGCGATTCTCCATGTGATTGTGGGTTATGTGACCACTAGGAGTGTGCCATGAGAGAATTTTCTAGCTCTCTAGGTCGTGTGTGAGGGGTCAGCCTGATTGCTAGGCTGATTTCCTCTCTTGTATGAGATTATGGACTCTAGTGTGTGAGCCTTAGCCTCCATGGCTGAGTGGTATGGCTTGTGAGAGGGTTGACTTGCCCAAGCTCTAGCTCTATAAGTACTCCATCATTTTGAGTGATTTAACAACCATTATTCAGCACAACTGATGCCCTTTCAGTCCCACATGCTCGCTGCTCCAAGGTCACCTCTCTCCTCCAGTTCCAACACCCAAGACCCAACATATTCCTCAATGTAATTCTTGCTATTGTATACATGCACTTGAATTGCTGGATACTTTTTATTGTGGTATACATTTTAATAAACACAATTCATACAATCATCCCAATTCCTTGAATCTTCTTCTGCTCGACACCTCATCCATGTGAACCACCGTCGTTGCAGTTGGCATAACGTTTCCCTCCTCTGGTGAAGAAATGAATAACGTTCTGTGCTATGAGCACGTTGGTATTGAAAGCTAAAAATGCTAGTGGTTTTTATTTATTCTACTGGATGTTACATACCAGACGTACACGAGTTTCAAATATTTCTGAGTGGGTATTTCTGTCCTTACACAAATAGCCCACAATGCGTTGAGATCTCAATTTTCACCCCGACAATCGAAGACAATTTGGTCAACTGTCCTTGTCCTCCGGTGAACCTTCTCGCACTTTCTGAAAACTTTGACCATTTTCAAGAATCAACGATAGAAGTTTCATGAAATTTTGGTCGACTTCTCAATGCATTGAGAGATATTGATGTTTATAAAGATGCGTCTCGCATCTTCGTTTTCGATCTTCGAAGCCCTCCGATTCCTCGGCGGAGTTTCTCGATCTGACCACTCACGACGTGACTCCACACATGTCACTCGATGATCGACCCAACGACCCCGACTACATCTCATTTGTAGATCGACACTTGTATGTTTGTGTTTGATCATTTTGACACTTCTCCTAGAAGAACACTTATCGCTAATTCTAAATTGCTCAAGTGTCCCACGTTCTCAACCGTGTTCTGCCTCACAATCTCTACTTGTTCACCATCTACGCTCCATTTGGCATAACACTTGGTATCAGAGAACAACGGTGCTGGAGAGGCAACTGACAATTTTACCCATCCGGAGGACTATCTCGCACCATCTTTCAATAAAACTCGCATGTCAAGACTTTGCAGACTTTGTGACTACGTAATGAAGCAAGCAAGCGCATCCGACGACCAGTAATGGATCTCCGGCGAAGACTTTGGCAATGGAGGAGCAAAACATGCCTATGCACACAAACCCTGAAGCAGCAGCGAACGCTGGCGTGGTAGGCTTTGTGGTAGCCGGGTCGACCACGACGGCTCCCAGGACCAACCCCGTCACGGACCCGACGGTGGTATACAAGCCGTCCCTACCGACAGCCTCGACTTCAGCAGCAGGAATGACAGGTGGCACTGGGCGACAAGCGCAGATCAACGAGGAACTGGTGAACCGTATCTCTGTGCTCGAGGGGATCAAAAGCAACAACTCAACGTCGTGATGGAAGCTCTTCGCAACGCAAGTACGCGAGAGGCGGTGCTTGTCCAGAGAAACACCCAACTCTCAAGTGAACCCAAGATTCATCCAACCCCTCCCAAATCGTTCAATCCCAAAAATTCTAAGGGACCTACGGTTCAAATGTGGTTGACGAGTCTGGAAGTGTAGTTTATTGTTGCTTGGGTCAACAATGATGGAAAGAGGATTTACCTCGCGGCCGCGCTTTTACATGGCACGACACTAAGTTGGTGTTCTGATGCAAAGGCCATCCAACGGCAGTAGGAGACCGGCGAGGCCTCATCAAGGGCCAATGGTGCCCGTCTCATATCGCCAATCATAGGTATTCTACCCTTGGAGTATATCAACCCACAATGGCAAGACGCGCTGATGCCACCAACTGACTGGAACAATTTCTTGCGCGCAATGCTCGTACCATTTGGATGGTTGAACGAGAAGTCCAATGCTCAGTACAATCTCCAGCGTCTCCGTCAGTAGTCCAGCGTGGCACAGTATACGCACAGATTCTGTGAGATCATCACCGGTGCACACGTCGCCCCCAACAAGCTCAGTTTTCACTACAACAACGGCCTCAAGCGAGACATCTGTCGAGCGATCACCATTTTTTGCATCCAAAACGACTTGTCATGGATGATTGCAACCGCGGAAAGGATCGACCGTGCTGACTACAATGCTGGGATCCAGGAATCCTACGGCTAGCAACCTCCCAACCACAATTATCGTGGAAACGGAAAAGTTAGTCGGGAGACTCCTCGACTTCGATGGAAGTGGATGCCGTTGACAAGAGAGACATGCGCACTTGCTACAACTGCCTAAAAGTTGGACATATTGCTCACAACTGTCAAAGCAAGCAACACATGCAAAAGGAGGGAAAGTCGTAGAAAAATGAGTTGGAGAAATGGCAAAGGACAGGATTCAAAGGCAAAAATCTTGTCCGTGAGGAGCGATCTGGGCCAAACAATCACCCATCTAAATGACTTACAATGCCACGGAGGGTTTCTAAGATCGTAAAGTTTGACGAGGGATTTGAGGACGACCAACCGGTGATACTGCTAAAAGTGCGACCCCGGAGGTTGCAAGAGTCGCAGAACGTTACCGGCACTATTGGATGGAGGATCTTCTCACAGTTTTGTGAACAATGACATGGATCTTAAACTGGGTTTGCAGACCAAGGGTGTTTGAAGGAAAAACCGTCAATAGGAGATTACAAATACGAAGACTCCAAGAACCACTACGACTACAAGTTGGGGATCTACGAGATGTAACAGTCTGGAAGTCATGTCTAATGAGTGACCATAAAATCATTCTCGGATAAATTTTCGTATACCAACACAATCTGCAGGTTGACTGGAACAGTGGCGACGTCTATGTGGAAATGAACGGTGCCAAGGGACAACTTCCTTGTGTGGGGCAGAAGCTGAAAATGGAAGCAACAGAGGTGGAAGCAGCAGAGGCAGCCGCGGTAGCCAAGACGCGACAACCTGCGCAGCCAATACCACTCAACGTGGCCAAGTACTATGTACGACGAGGAGCTCATGTGTGGATAGTACGTTTTGAGCCAATGGAGGAAGCAGAAGTGGCAGCAGGGGAATTATCAGCCTCATGAGCCCCATCAACCTCATCGGCCTCATCAGCATTAACAAAGTTTGTGATGGTACTCGAAGAGTTTGCAACTCTCATTCAAGCATTTACGGACGTCTTCCCCGACGAGCTCTGACAAACCCTACCACCTCAACCTGAAATCAACCATCACATCGAGCTGAAACCGGACAGCCAACCCACGATTCGAGGTGCCTATGGAATGAGCAATTACGAGCTGACCGAACTTAAAAACTACCATCAAGAACCGCTACCCTCTTTCCCGAGCTGATGAAATTTTCGACCAACTCTGAGGAGCTCGAATTTTCACCAAAATTGATCTATGTAACAATTGTCACCAGATCTGCGTGGCAGACACCGACATAAAAGAGACGACGTTCCGAACACATTACGGGCACTTTGAGTTCACGGTCCTGCCGATTGGACTCATGAATGCCCCAGTGATATTCATGGCAGCAATGAACAACATTTTTCATCCATTCCTCGATGATTTTTTCATGGTGTACCTCGATGACATTCTGGTGAACAGCTGCACCCTGGAGGAGCACGATGGACACCTCTAAAAATTCCTTGAAGTATTATAAAGAGAGATTTTTTTGGAAAAATCTTGAAGTGTGAATTTGGTCGCCGTTTGATCAACTTTTTGGGTCACCTCATCAACGGCAGACGGATCACCATGGATCTGAAAAAGGTGGTAGTAGTCGCTGATTGGCCGACACCAACCAATGTTCGAGACTTTCAATTTTTTTTTGGCTTCTGCAATTACTACCGGCATTTCGTACGGGATTATGCCCGAGTGCTATCACCTCTCTTCAATCTCACTCAAGCAAAAAATGAGTGGCAATGGGGAGATATCAAACAAGACGAGTTCACCGCTTTGTGGTACACTGTGACCTCGGTGCCAGCCCTACAATTAGCCAATCTGACGGCTGACTACGTCATGGCTACAGACGCCTCAGATCGAGCCATCGGCATGGTTCTCCTACAAGATCATTGGCAACGGAGAGCAACCGGTCGCATACATGTCGCAAAAGTTGCGGGGAACGGAACTCAACAATGCCATACATGAGAGGGAGATGCTGGAAGTCGTACATGCATTTAAGACATGGTGGTTCTATCTTGAATATCACTGATGCACCATATGCACCAACCACCACGCACTAAAATATTTGAAGGCACAGCCAAACCTTAGTCGGCATCAAACCCGATGGATGGAGTTCCTCGAATCTGGGTTCCACTATGATATCGAGTATCGGCCAGGCAAAACTAACCCAGCAAATGCGCTCAGCCACTGACCAGACTTGATGGCTGAGGCAGCGATGCTACAGCTACAGTGACATCCGTACCTCCACCAGTTGTTCACACGAGGCTACGACTGGCATGGTGGACACGAGAAGGCAAAGTTCTGGTACGACACACCTTATTAGTGGTGACGATCCACTCATGAGGTGGTCGTTCCCCCGAACGATGAACTCCACCGCATGCTGCTTGAAGAATGCCATGACACCGGTCCATGTGGACATTTTGAAGAAGACAAGTCGCTGAAGAAGCTAGAAAAACACTACTGGTGGGACAAAATGCAAACCGACGTGGCCAACTTTTGCAAATCCGGTTACACATGTCAACGACAAAAATCTCGTCGCACGCAGCCACCCGGACTTCTGCAGCCACTCCTCGTTCCAACGGAAGCGTAGACCAACATCTCCATGGACTTTGTCCTGAGATTACCAGTAACACCTGACGGATATGACGTAATCCTCGTGGATGTTGACAGGTTTTCAACATTGTCTCACTTTATTCCAACGACCACCACCGTCACCACCGATGGAACAGCGCGGCTGTTTCTAAAAAACATCGTAGGGCTACACGACGTACCAAGAACCATCATAAGTGACAGGGATGGTTGATTCACCAATAGTTTCTGTGGAAAACTATTGGTGAATCTTTACGGCAGTCGGATCCTGCTTTCAACGGCGTTCTACCCTCAAGCCTACGGCCAAACCGAGCGGACCAAATAGATGCTCGAACAACTTCTCCGAACATTATACGAACCTCATGGGACAGATTGGGAACAAAAACTCCCGACCACTGAACTTGTATACAATTTGGTAATCCCCACCACAACGGGTAAAAATCCGTTCAAAGTGGTCTACAAAAAAAATATCACCTCACCAGCTGGACTACACAGTCAGATAAACATTCCCACGGTTGACGTCCAACGCAACGACTTCTCCACCATCTGAGATGAAACACGGCAGACGCTCACGAAGACACAAGTGGTGATGAAACAAGTAGCAGGCCGACATCGAAGTGACGATGTGTTCGCCGCTGGCGATAAAGTTCTTCTCAGTTTGGCAAACATCAAACTCCGCAGGGCCGAATGTTCAAAGCTCAAACCTCGATGGTTGGGACCGTTTGAGATCGAGCTCATGCAAACCCCCTAGTTGTGCGACTCAAACTCCCCGACACTATGCAAGTTCACCCAGTTTTCCATGTCAACAGACTCGAGCACTACCGAGACCCCGGAGAGAACTTCCCTAGCAGGGATGTGCCTCCCCCTCACCTGTACAAGTGGACAAGGACATAGAGTAAGACATCGAGGACATCTTTGGCCATGGACGACGTGGCAAAACAACAGAATCAGTGTTGACCCGGGGTTCTGGGGTGACCCTATCACCGTGGCCTCGGAACCGCAATCTACATCGATGGGACATCAATGTGGATCGAGTTTGCATTCGACACCCACACAAAGCAAGCCAACCAACCCCCTCACCCCCCCCCCCCCCCCCCCCCCCCCCCCCCCTCGCGAATCCTCGCCTCCGACCGACCAAGTCTGAGACGGCAAGTCAGTGAGTATGTCTTCCGGAGATTTGGGACGACCATAACCACCCCCTCATTCGAGTCTTTCAGCATGTCAAGTTTGAAACATCACATTGGAGAAGGGTTTGCATGCCTAATAAAAGATATTATTCCATCAAAGTATAATATGATTACTTTTTACGAGCAAACCCTGACAACCGAAAGTCAGACGACAAACTTTGAACATCGAGCTTCAAACTTCAAAATTCAGAGTCCGAGTTAGAACATCGAACTTCAAACTTCTGACATCGAAGTTTGAGATCTGAACTCTGTTCTCCGAAACTTGATTGCAGCAATTCACATTTTGAAATGCCAGAACACCGACGTTTGATCTTTGAACATCATACCTCAATTAGCGAGCTTCAATCGATTAGCGCCGAGTGCAAAACTTTGTACTCCAAACTATGCAAACTCGATCAGGATATTAGGGCAGTCTTTTTTAACTGAATCGCCAGCTAGCAGAGCCCATCACTTGCTGACGCGTCGAGTGCTGCCAGCGTGACTCAGCGTGGCTGACCAGTGAGAATGCTGAAATTCGAGCAAGCACGGAGACAATCCGTGACTACATCAGTGAAAAAGAGGGCATTTAGCGTTCATACGACGCCTAGGACAAGCCAGAGAAATATACAATCCCACCCCAGTAACCCAGTAGAACCCGTTGTTCCGGGGTGGCCGATGTGGGGGGGGATCACATCGATGTGCCGGGGCAGACATCGATGTTCCGGGGTTCGGGTGACCAGATCAACACCGAACAGAATATCTTGTCGATTGGCACGGCTATGACACCGCGCATAACAGCTGGGAATCCTACGACAACCTCCGCGATATCGATCACCTAATCGACAAATACTACCGCCATCATCGGGCCACATCAGTAGATGTGCCAGGACGTCACGACTAAAAGGGGGGGAAGTGTTATGTGCCAGATGTACGCGAGTTCCTAATCTTTCCGAGTGGAAACTTTTGTCATTACAAAAATATCCCAACGCACGTCAAGACCTCAATTATCACCCCGAAGGTCGAGGGCAGTTCAGTCAACTGCCCTCGTCCTCCGGCGAACCTTCTCGCACTTTCTAACAACTTCGACCACTTTCGAGAATCGATGACAGAAGTGTCACAATCTTTCAGTCGACTTCTTGATGCATCAAGATGTATTGAGATTTATAAAGATGCATCTCGCATCTTCGCCATCGATCTTTGAAGCCTCCCGATTCCTCGGCGGAGCTTCTCGATCCTACCACTCACGACGCGACTCCACACGAGTCGCTCGATGATCGACCCAACGACCTTGACAACGTCTTATTTGTAACTAGACACTTGTATATATGTGTTTTATCATTGCGACACTTGTCATTGAAGTACACTTACCACTATTAATGCATTTCTCAAGTGTCCAACATTCTCAACCGTGTTCTACCTCACAACTTCTACCTGTTAGCCATGTAGGCTTTGTTCGACATAACAATGGAATGTTACGTACCAGACATACACGAGTCCCTAATCTTTCTGAGTGGAAATTTTTCTTATTACACAAACAGACCACTGTGCTTCGACACTCCAATTTTCACCTCGATGTTCGAGGGCAATTCGCCTGACTGCCCTCGCCCTCCGGTGAACCTTCCTCAACTTTCTGGAAACTTTGACCACTCTTGCAAATCTGCGACAGAATTGTCACGAACTTTCGGTCAACTTCTCGACGCATCGAGACATATCTTGACTTATGAAGATGCATCTTGCATCCTCACTGTCAATCCTCAAAGCCCCCTGATTCCACGGTGGACCTTCTCAAATCCAACCACTCACGACATGACTCGACATGTGTCGCTCGACAATCGGCCCAACGACCCCGACTATGCCTCATTCGTAACTAGACACTTGTATGTATATGTTCGACCATTTTGACACTTTTCATCAAAGTACAATTATCGCTTATTATAAATTGCTCAAGTGTCCCAAGTTCTAAATCGTGTTCTGCCTCACAACTTCTACCCGTTCACCATCTACGCTCCGTTTGGCATAACACTTGGTATCAGAGTACAGCGGTGCTGGAGAGGCATCCGACTACTTTACTCATCCGGAGGACTACCTCGCACAAGCCGTCTGTACGTCAAGACTTCATGGAATTCGCGACTACGACGTGAGGCAAGCAAGCGCAACAGACGACCAGCAGCGGGTCTTTGCGACAACTTCGGCGATGGAGGAGCAGAACGTGCCTATGCACGCAAATCCTCAAGCGGCGGAGAACGCTGGTTTGGCAGGCTATGTCGCAGCTGGATCAACCCCTACGGCCCAGACGACCAATCCGGTCACGGATCCAACGGCGTTGAACCAGCTGACCCTACCAAAAGCCTCAACGACGACAACAGGGACGACAGGTGCCACTGGACGACAGGCGTGGATCAACGAGGAACTGACGAACCGTATCTCAAGAAGATCAACAGCAATCTGCTCCAACAACTCAATGTCGCAATGGAGGCTCTTTACAACGCAAGCACACATGAAGCGGTGCTCGTCAAGAGAAATTCCCAACTCTGGAGCGAAGCCAAAATCTGTTCGGCCCCACCGGAACCGTTCGATCTGACAAAATCTAAAGGACCGACGCTTTGGATGTGGCTGATGAGTTTGGAGGTATACTTCACCACTGCTGGGGTCAACGACGAACGAAAAAAGATTGACCTCACAGCCGCGATTTTGCGTAGGACGGTGCTAAGTTGGTGGTCTGATCTAAATGCCATCCAACATCAGCAAGAGACCGGTGGGGCATCATCGACGACTAACGGCACCCGTCTCATATCGCCGACTGTAGACAGAGTACACACGGAGATTCCGTGAGATTATCACTAGTGCAGACATCACCCCCAATGAAGTCTGTTTTCACTACAACAACGACCACAAGCGAGACATCCAACAAGCAGTTGCCATCGTCAGCATAAAAAATGACTTGTCGCGGATGATCCATGCAGCATAAAGGATCAACAATGCCGACTACAATGCTCGGATCCAGGAATCCTACGGCTAGTAACCTCCCAACCACAATTATCGTGCAGACGGAAAAATCCAGTCGGGGGACTCCTCGACTCCGATGGAAGTGGAAGCCGTTGACCAGAGAGATACGTGCACCTGCTACAACTGCGGGAAAGTCGGGCACATTGCTTTCAACTGTCGGAGTAAGAAGCAGGCAAGAAAGGGGAGGGAGCCGTAAAAAATGAGTCAGGAAATGATCACGATTAAATGGCAGGAGTGAAAGGCGCAACTCTTGTCCACACAGAGTGATCTATGCCAAAAGATCACCCATCTGAATGACCTACATCACTGCAAAGGGTTTCTAAGATCACAAAGTTCGACGAGGGGTACAAGGACGACCAACCAGTAATACTGTTATAAGTTCTGCCTCGATGATGTAAGAGTCACAGAACGGTACTGGCACTATTGGATGGAGGAGCTTCTGAAAGTTTTTTAATCAACGACGTGGTTTCCATGTTGGGTCTGCAGACCGAACTAGGGATTTTTGAAGGAAAAACCGTCAATGGGAGATTGTAAATACAGAGACTCTGAGAGCCACTATGACTACAGGTGGGAGATCTACGGGATGTAATGGTTTGGAGTTCCTATCCAATGAGTGATTACAAAATCATTCTCGGATGAGATTTCCTATACCGATGTCTACCTCTAAGTCGACGGTGCCAAGCAACAATTTCCACGCGTGGGATGGAAGACAACAGCGGAAGCATCATAAGTGGAAGTAGCAGAGGAAGTCTCCGTAGCCAAAAAGCGACAACCCGTATAGCATATACCACTGAACATGGCCAAGTACTGCAGACGACGAGGAGCTCGTGCATGGCTCATACATCTCGAGCCAATAGAGGAAGCGAAAGTTGTAGCAACTGACTTATTACTCTCATCAACCTCATCAGCCTCATCGGCATCAACAAAGTTCGCGATCGTATCCAAAGAGTACACACCACTCATCCAAGATCTTGCAAACGTCGTCCCCGACAAACTCCTAGGGACCCTACCACCTCAACGCGACATCGACCATCGCATCGAACTGAAGCCAGGGAGCCAATCCACAATTTGAGGGGCCTATCGGATGAGTGGTCGCAAACTGACCGAGTTGAAAAAGCAACTCGATGGGATGCTCGGTCAGGGGTTCATCCGCCCATCCACATCACCATACGACACGCCAGTATTGTTTGTGAAAAAGAAAACTAGTGAAATGTGGATGTGCGTGGACTATCGGGCGTTGAAAGACGCCAGCATCAACAACCGCTACCCTCCTCCCCAAGCCAAAAAACTTTTCGACCAACTCCGAGGGACTCAAATTTTCACCAAAATCAACTTGCACAAAAGACATCACCAGATTTGCATGGCGGATGTCGGCATCAAGAAGACGGTGTTCTGAACTTGCTATGGGAATTTTGAGTTCATAGTAATGCCATTCGGACTTACGAATACCCCAATAACGTTTATGGAGATAATAAACAACAACTTCCACCCATAACTCGACGATTTTGTCGTAGTGTACCTTGACGACATTCTGGTGTACAAGCGCACCCCAGAGGAGTACCATGGACATCTTTGAAATGTTCTCAAAGTTTTACAAAGAAATTTTTTTTGTAATACCCTCGAAGTGCGAATTCGTTCGCCGTTTGATCGAGTTTTTGGGTCACGTTATCAACGGCGGATGGATCACCATGGATCCGAAAAAGGTGGCAGCAGTCGCGAATTGGCTGATGCTGACCAACGTTTGATACAGTCAATATTTTCTCAGCTTCTATGATTACTAGTGGCGCTTCGTATGGGATTACACCCGAGTGTAAGTGCCTCTTTCCAACCTCACTCAAAAAGAAAATGAGTGGTGGTGGGGAGACAGCGAACAAGAAGCGTCCACCTCTTTGCGGAACGCTCTGACCATGGCGCCAGTCCTACGATTAGCCGATCTAACACTCGAATACGTCATGGCTACAAATGCCTCGGATCGAGCCATTGGCACAGTCCTCCTGCAAGACCATGACAACGGCGAGCAACTGGTCGCTTACGTCTCAAAACTTGCGATGAGTGGAACTCAACTATGCCGTACACAAGAAAGAAATGCTAGCGGTCATACATGCATTTAAAACATGGTAGTGTTATCTAGAGTGCCGCCGATGCATCATACACACTGACCACCATGTGTTGAAATATTTTAAGACGCAACCAAACCTCAACCGAATTCAAATCCGATGGATGGAGTTCCTTCAAATCTGGGTTCGACTTTGATATCGAGTACCGGTCAGGCAAAATCAACCCAGTAGACGCACCCAGCCACCGACTAGATTTAATGACTGAGGCAACAACGCTACAGGTGTAGCACGATCCATATTTCGAGCGACTATTTACACGAGGCTACAACTAGCACAACGGATACAACAAGTAAACATTCTTGCATGACGCACTCTACTGGCAACTGCAATTTACTCACCAGATGGTCATTCCCTTGAACGACAAACTTTGCCGAATGTTGCTCGAAGAATGCCACGACATAGGTCCATGTGGACACTGTAGAGAGTACAAGGCAATGAAAAAGCTGGTGAAAAACTATTGGTGGGACAATATGCAATCTGACATGGCGAACTCCTGCAGAACGTGCGACACATATCAGCGACAAACATTTTGTCGCATGTGGCCACCCGGACTTCTGCAGCCGCTCCCTATTTCGACGGAACCATGGGCTGACATCTCCATGGACTTTGTCACAGGAGTACCAGTCACACCCCAGGAAACGATCACTTGACCGACATCGCAGCCACGATATTTTCATCACTGGCGACAAAGTCCTTCTTAGATTGACCAACATCAAAATCTGTGGAGCTGACAGTTCAAAGCTCAAGACCTAATGGTTGGGACCGTTTAAGATCAAGCGCATGCAAACCCCCGTGGTTGCATGACTCAAATTCCGCGACACTATGCAAGTTCATCTGGAGTTCCATGTCAGCCGACTGAAGTAGTGCCAAGACTCCAAAGAAAACTTCCCCGGAAAAGATCGCCCTCCCCCTCCTCCCGTTCAAGTGGATGACGATACAAAATGCGTAATCGAGGACATCCTCGGCCATCGACGACGTGGCAAAACAAGAATGTTTCCTTTAAAATGGCACGGTAATGATGCCACACATAATAGCTGGGAATCCTATGACAACCTCCGAGACATTGATCACCTTATTGATGGCTATTACTATCGTCACCGAGCTACATCTGTACGCGCACCGGGACGTCGCGGTTAAAAGGGGAGGAAGTGTTACATACCAGATGTACACGAGTCCCTAATCTTTCCGAGTGGGCAGTCCTATTATTACACAAACAACCCACCACGCATAGAGACTCCAATTTTCACCCCGATGGTCTAGAGCAATTCGGCCAACTGCCCTGCAGTGAACCTTCTTGAAATTTTGAACAACTTTGACCACTCTTGCGAATCCACGACAGAAGTGCCATGGCCTTTTGGTCAACTTCTCGATGCATCGAGACATCTCGATTTATAAAGATGCATCTCGCATCCTCACCGTCGATCTTCAAAGCCCCCCGATTCCTCAGTGGAGCTTCTCGAATTCGACCACTCACGACGCGACTCCACATGCATCACATGACAATCGACCCAACGACCCCAACTATGCCTCATTTGTAATTAGACACTTGAATATATATGTTTTACCATTTCGACACTTTTCATCAAAGTCCACTTACCGCTAATTATAAATTGCTAATCATGTTTTGCCTCGCAACTTCTACCTGTTCACCATCTACGCTCCGTTTGGCATAACGGAGCGTAGAAGGGGGCACTGATTGAAGTGAGCCCCAATGCATTTTATCGTGTGAATGGTGTGGCACTTTGGGACAGGTAAGGCGGCGCAGTGACATGCCAAAGCAAGAGCCACATTTAGGGGATTCCAAAATGAACTAAATTCGTTTTTAGTTCGAACAATTTATTTAAGCGCTTAAACTAATTAGTTCAGCATGCACAGGAAATTGGTTGACTATTCGGTTAGACAATTGGTTATTTGCCCGTTTCCTACAAATGCCGTTTCGTGAACTAATTAGTCTGACTAATCAGGCGTTCGTAATGTTGCAGGCAGGTTTTGACCTCTGACCTCTTGCTCCCACGTTCCAGGTAGGCCTGAAGCGCAAATCCAAAGTGTAACAATAACTACGGACTGCCACACTGATGCAGGTGTCGACTCGTTCGCACACCCGATAGCATTTCTATACGCATGCAACAGTTGCACTTACACATTTCCACCATGGACCACGAATTTCATCGTAATGCAGCACGCCGTGTACTTGTCTGTTACACGAGGGAAGTGCACTCATGACTGCTCGAGCTCATTCGTGAGCTCATCGGCGACCTCGTACTCTGCATTTCCTCTTGCATTAGTCGGAGGCACATGCATGACCGTGACTTCCGCAGACGTTATTGGCTGCTTCAGCATCATTGTGGTTACCCTCTCCGCCTAGACAACATTTTGAGGATGACCATGCCTACGTGGCGTGGCATACTTGCAGAGCTGATGTCACGTACGAGCCTATGCGACACATAACTTGCTACCAAAAAGAAGCTGTTCATTTTTCTGCAATGTGTATGTGTAGCGGGAGGGCCGGTTCGGCCATCCCTCCTCGCTGAAGCGAGGGGTAGTAGCGCACCACCCCTCGCGTCAGCGAAGGCTGGCCAACGGCCAGCACTTCGCTGGCCGACGGCCAGAACTTTGCTGGCCGCCGGCCAGCTGGCTGCCGGCCGGCTGGACGGCCGACGGCCGGCCGAGTGACCGGCCGGCTACTAGCCGGCCAGCCGCCAGCCGCCGATCGCGGCCTGAGCCCGATCGGTGGCTGAGGGCCCGCGAGAGCCTCGAGGGCGATGCCTCGTGGCCTCGAGCCCTCGCCCCCGCTCGACCTCCTCGCAAGCAAACGAGGGAGGACGAGGGAGGGGGACGAGGGACGAGAGACGAGAGAGAACTGGCGCAAAGTCGTGAGCGTGTCTCGTACGCGACGATTTCGCGCCAGAACGTCAAAACGTAAATCGAAGTTTGTTTGCGACGAACTTCGACATAAAAAAAAAACGAAATAACTTGTGCAAACACATGAGTTCCAGGGAAAAACCCCCAGTTTGGGTCCCAAAACCAGGGGCAGGGTTAAGAACGGAAATGGGCCTCTAGAGACTCGAAATATTCGAGTCTCCCTGCTCTGGGTTGTTGATGACGATTGCCCCTTAGTCCTGCGAAGGGGGTAAACCCCTGACGCGGACTGAGAATGCCATTCTGCGAACTCCGACGACGACTTCAGAGCAGGAGCTGGAGACTCGACCCGTTACAGTGGTTCTCAGAGCCAGACGATCCTCACAAATAAGGGTTTGACGGAACGGCGGCTACGTCACATATAAAATGACGCCGGCAGCTGCAAACAACAACAAAAATGCCAGAAGGGACTACGGCATCTACACTTCACAGATTGAAGCACCGTAAAGTGTGTTAGAGAGCTTGAAAAGAGCTCTACTTGGTGGAGACTCTTTCTTCCAGCCTCTCCTCACTTCTAGAGTGCAAAGAGATTTTTGTGGGGTGGGATGGGGAGTTCCTACCCTCAAAACCCACAAAATCTTCCCCATTTTCAAGACTCCTGCAAAACTCCTTCATCCCAAAATTGGGACAGCGCCCCTACCTAAGCTTAGGGACTCTCACGGCCTGAGAGAAACCTAAAAAGGAGGGTGACACCTTGAAGATTTTTGGCGGCTCGCCAACGCCGCCGGCTCAAGGGAGACGCCGCCCAAGAACGCGAGGGGCGTCAAGGAGCGTGAAGAGAAGACCAAGATAAGAAGACAAGAGGAAGAAAAGAAGTTGGAAGAGAGAGTGGAAGGCCTTGTAGGATTTGTCAGAATCATTATTGTCACTCTTTGCTCTTGTTTTGTGAGCGGCACTCACATTGTTCCTCATTCCATTATCTTGTAATTTGCTGTTTTCCTAGGTCTTTGTCAATCGCCGTGAGTCACGGCTTAGGAAGTCTAGTTCCAAAAACCACGACCTTGTGCCGACGTGGCGGCCTAGGAAAATAGAAATTGAATTTATAACTGCCTCACCGATTGTGAGAGCAAGGGGTTTGTGGGAGGCGATTCCTCCTTAACGTTGTGGGGTGATCTCACAATGATCTTCACATGCTAGTTGTACGAGCGACGAGATGGCAAGTGCCAGGCCGTCCAAGACCAACAAGGGCAAGGTGGTGACGTTCTCACTACACGTCCTCGGCGGACTCTAAATTTTGGGAGCCGCCACCGCGAGCACGGTTGCCAATCCAAACGCAACCGTACCGCCTAAGGCAACCGTACCGCCTAAGGCAACCGTACCGCCTAAGACCACCGTACCACCTAAGGGAACCGACACCAACCTTGGCGACACCGAGAAGCATGCGGAGGCCAAAAAAGTACTCGACGAGCACGTCGACACGCACGTGGACGACCCCCACGCGATGGACGATGCGATGGAGGAGGATCACCCAGAGGGGGACCCCGACGAAGAGCACGACGCCGACGATGGCGAAGGCGACGAGTATCGCGACCATTGCCATCATCGTGCGACGAACTCGAGCCGATTGCTGGAGAAGGATAAGGTGCCCGCCGCATCGCCTAAAGCTACCGACGGCAACGAGACTGCCGAGAGCAGCAAGGGCGCTGAAAACAGTCACATGGGAAGTTCCCACGAGAATGAGCCGGACGACGACACCGCGAAGGCAATTCACGATGACCGTCGTAGGCTGTTAATCTCTCACTGTATATACTCCTCTTGTGGTGGTCGTGAGTGCGCAGGGCATGCTGGTACAGCGAGTGGAGGCGACGAACCGTGAAGGCACACAACTCCTCTTCTCCTCACGGGTGGTCGCCTCCATCCTCACCGCATGGCCCTCCCTCCCTCTTCATCACCAGAGCTTCACGTCCTACTATGTGCTTAGGCTCCTCTAGCAAACCTAGTTTTGTCCTCTAGTTGTAGCTGACATTTGCTTTCTTTTACTCATGAGACCCATGTTGGACTTGCAAATCAATGTCTGGGTAGGCCAAGACTATGCAACTTTGTAAGTGGCATATTGCGCGCCCCCCATGGGGTGCGCAGATTCTCTCGCGCCCATTTTTGGGCCGTTGAGGGCTTTCGTCCTCGAGCAAGCATGTTTGCCGGTGAGCTTCGCTCGCCGGCGTGACGGGTGAGGTCAATTAGCGACCTCACCCCCTAGGACTACTGTGACTTGTTACTCCCGCACTTGGACTTTTTTCCTGACCTGCCGCCATGGTGTTTTGGCTCTAGCTTAGCCTAGGAGCCACTATTTCTTGTGCCGTTTGTTGCAAACTCTTCATAACGTGATCCTCATGGTATCAGAGCCAAGTTCGACGGCTGAGAGTGGGGCATCACGTCGGCACCAAGCAGAAAAAGGGGCGGCCGGTCTGAGCAGGTCCCAGGTGGCCTGGCAACAGGTCTCAGGTCAAGATAGGCGGTTCCCATCGAGCCTTGGGCTCGCGGCAGAAAACTGGACCCAAAGTGGGCCCGGCGAATTGCTGCAAAAAATTTATTCGGCCGGAGGGGGTGGCCCATAGCACTTACCCAGTGCCCTTAGTCACCAAGCAACCTACCAGGAGCCATGAGTGCAGCTGAATCCACACAAGGTGGGGCTGGCGCTAACGTTGGGGTTAGCACCGGTGTCGGTGCCAGTGCCGATGCTACCTCCATTGGGATGACATGGGACGAATTGAGCAAGGTTCTGTCTCATAAAGACCTAACGCCGCCGCTATTGGGTGTGCGTGATTTCCTCTCGTGGAAGGACGTTTTCCTCTCATGGGCGGCGGAGCATGGTCTAGAGGACTACTGCCTAGCCACGCCGCCCGACGATGCTGACGCGCGAGTGCTCCTCAGAGCATTTAATGCTCTAGTTCGTGCACTCCCAGAGGACCAGCAGTATGCTGTTCGTCATTTCCGCTTTCGAGGCAAGGGGGAGGACCCTGAGAATCCACGAAGTGGTGACCCTCGACCTCACGATGCGTGGAAGCATCTGGCCACCCGAAAGGAGGAGCAAGGGATGGCTCTGGTCATATCACTGCGTGAGAAGCTTCGCAACCTTCGTCCAAAGCCGGGTGCTCTCGTTGCCGAGTATTGGGATGCCGCCATGGATCTCCGCCGGCACATTCTCGGTCTTGGTGCCTCTTGCACCATCCTAGAGTGGCCGGACCCTGTTTTTCTTCACCGTGGCGAGTTGTACAAGGACTTGCGGCGCGGTCTACTTCGACGGCTAAAAGTCACCGACATCGAGAACACTGACTTGACAGAGGTGTTCGAGGAGCTACGCAACTATGAAGAAATTATACGAGGCGAGGCACGCGAGGATGAGGGGGAAGCAGCAAGCGCATTTGTGCACCAGGGCGGAGGTACCTCCCACCCCTTGCACCAGAATTTGGGTGGAGGAGGCGGAGGAGGAAGGGGAGGCGCTGGGGGCCGAGGCGGGCAAGGTGGTAAGGGGCGAGGCCGCAGCCAGGGAGCAGGAAACTGCACCTCCAACTACTGTGGACAGCCGGGTCACTACTGGAGGGCCTGTCCATCTCTGCAACGCATTATGACTGCTGCTACGCAGCAGACACGTCCAGCGGTGGGCCAGCCACCCACGCCGTTTCCTCATTCTAGTCAGCACCTACACCCCCCAGCATGGACGACACAGCCTGTTGTAGGACCACGAGCGCCGGCACCCTTTGGGGCGGCGACTTTTTGTCCACAGCAGTTGTAGTTGCCCATGTATCCAACAGGCTCTGCTCCATCTCCACCACAGTACCAGGGGCCTATCTTCATGTACCCGTACGTCACTGCACCAGCTCCTGTTCCGGCGTGGGCACAGAGGGTGTACGCCGAGACGATTGAGCCACAGCAGCCCTTCCCACTTCCTCCTGGACCAGGGTGGAACGCACCCATGGAGCTGCACCCACCCGAGCCTAAAGCCAGCTCACAGCCACTAGGTCAGAGGTTGGGTCACACGCACATTACCACGACGCATGCGTTGCCTATGGCTGTTTGACACTGCCGCATCGCATCATATGTCGCCGCATCGTCAGCTGTTTGTCACATTGCATGCCACGCGTGATGTTGAGGGTGTGAAAACGGGGTCTGGAGAAGTGCTGTCGGTTGAAGGTGTGGGAACGGTGGCTCTCCAAGCACCAGGTGGGATTCTGTGGCTGACGGGTGTCTTGTATGTGCCACGGCTGAAAGTGAACTTGCTGTCGGGGGGGCAACTAGACCAGGAAGCCAATGTGTCCGCACTTACACAGAAGCAGCAATGCATGCTTTTTGATGCGTCTGGTGCCTTGTTGGTTGATGGGCCGCTGCACACTGACATGTTGTACAATCTGACCTTGTTCCCATTTGTCCAATCACAAGTGAACCGCCCCCAAGTGCATGTTGTCACAAGCACAGATGTAAAACACACATAACTCATCCATCGCCAACTTTTCCACATCAACACTGAAACTGTTGCCGACTTACTGAAACACACACCCGTACATGGCTTGCTTCCTAGCGATTATCCTCACGGTCTCAAAGCAGACACGTGTCTTGAGTGTCACGAAGGGAAGGCCCATAGGCAAACCTTCCCCAGGTCAGACAGTGTGACAACCAAACCACTTGCGCTGGTGTATGCGGATCTGACAGGACCGATGCCAGTGCCTTCAGTTCAGTATGGGTCATTGTATGTCTTGACTCTCACTGATGATTACAACCGCTTCCGTTGGGCTTTTCTGTTGAAAACTAAAGCAGATGCCCAACGTGCAATTGCTGAATGCATCCCTCTAGCTGAGAGACAGACCGGTTGCTCACTGCTCAAGCTGCGAACTGACAGAGGAGGAGAGTTTCTTGGCACACTAACAGCAGAAATCAAATCGAGAGGAGTCGAACATCAGTGTACAGCCCCATACACGCCACAACAGAATGGAGTGGCCGAACGTTGGCACAGAACTCTTGGTGATGCCTTACGCACATTGCTCACTGAGTCCGGCCTGTCGTTTGGGTTATGGAAAGAGGCTGTAAAATATATCACTTGGGTATGGAACCGTGTGCCGCAAGAGCCACTGCCCAAGTCGGTATCACCCTGGGAACATTGGTTCAAAGAGTAGGCCGACCTGAGGCCAGCCAGGGTGTGGGGTACAATGGCCTGTGTTTGGTTTGCACCGCCACAACGAGAGAATAAACTCAGTCCACGTGGTCGATGGTGCGTTTTTTTTGGGGTGTCACATGCCTCCAAGGCATGGCGATTTTGGGATCCCACAAACCATTGCTTTGTCGAAAGTCGAGATGCCTCCTTTCTAGAACACATGCCCTACAAGTCATTTCGCACCCTGCGTCATGCACCTACCCTCGCCTAGAGGGAACACTACCCTGAGTACGTGAGTGTACCCGTCTTTATGCCTCTCCAGTCACAAGAGTGAGGTCGTAGGACTCAAACAAAGCAAGACAGGAACATGGTCGATCCGGTGCCGAGAGACCTGCTTTCACCTACAGACCTGGCCAGCACAGACTCTGGTGACACTCAGGTTCCCCCAGGTCTCACGTAGCTGAACCCTCGTGCAGAGTCAGAGAGTAAAGGATCACCACCACCTAACCCGGTGCGGGGATCCACTGTCGGCACCGCACCAATGGACCACGCTATAAGTGAACCACTGATCGTGGTTGAAGCCAGGGGGCGTCCGGATGCCGCCAAATGGGAACAAGCAATGGTGGCGGAACTGAACGCACTGCTCGAGCATGAGGTGTATGAGTTGGTGCCTTTGCCACCTGGACCGAAGGCTATCGATGTGAAATGGGTATTCAAACTGAAAAGAAACCTCAAAGGTCTGATTGAGAAGTATAAAACAAGGCTGGTGGCAAAAGGTTTCCATCACTTCCCAGGACAAGACTTCACAGACACGTATGCGCCTGTGGGCAAGTATGGAACCAGCCGTAGTTTACTCGAAGTGGCTGTATGTGAGGATTGGGAAATCCACCAACTGGATGTTAAAAATGCCTTTTTGAATGGACCACTGGAAGAAGAACTGTATGTGAACCAAGCTGAGGGCTTTGAGGATGGCACAGATCGGGTATCGCTCCTGCTTAAGGCCCTCTATGGCTTAAAGCAAGTGCCTCGGTGTTGGAACAAGAAATCCGACACACCCTGGAGAGTGGTGGATTCACACAGAGTCTTTGTGATCCCTCATTGTTTCTACACTGGGATGAAGGTGTACCTGTTGCATTGTTGGTCAATGTGGATGATATGCTAATCTTGTCTCCCTCCCTCACGCTCATTGCACGAGCCAAAGCACTGCTCACGGATCACTACAAAATGACAGATCTTGGTGAAGCACAGAATTTCCTTGGCATGACCATCACTCGTGACCGCACAGCACGAACAATGACACTTCATCAAGGTCGATTCATTGCGCATCTCACTGCATGTTTTCAACACTTGGTACAGCATCTTCCTCAACAAACCACTCCCATGAGTCCTGATGTCTATGCACACTTGCTAGATGCACGCACCATAGATTACGGTCCCGATGCCGACCCGACACTCTACAGACAGATCACTGGCAGTCTCTCATATCTTGCCTCCACCACATGTCCTGACATTGCATGTGCAGTCAATGTGCTCGCTCAGTTCAGCCAGCAACCACGCAGTATACACCAGAAAGCGTTGTTGAAGTTGCTGCGTTATGTGTTGGACACTACCGCTCTTGGTGTTGTGTTTTCCCCAACCACAGGTCCAGTTCTGGATGGTTATTGTGACAGTGTTTATGCTCGTGACCGTGCAGTACGCAGTCGGGGTGGTTATGTGTTTCGTGTGTGGGGCACCGTTGTGTCATGGCGCAGCGCCAAACAGTCATGTGTGGCACGCAGTGTGGCTGAGGCTGAATACATGGCTTTGGGCGAGGCAGCATGTGAAGGGATTTGGCTTGCACGGCTGCTTGAAGAACTTGGCGTGCACACAGCTGCTGTACCAGTGCACCGTGATAGCTCAGCTGTACGCCGCATTGCAGCAAATGATGGTGTGTTGCATCCACGCACAAAGCATATCAGCGTCGAACACCACTTTGTATGAGAGGCAGTGGATGATGGGACAGTTGAGGTGTGAGCCATCAGTGGGAAGGCACAGCTGGCGGATTTTCTCACCAAGGCTCTATCATCCCCTTCTCTCTTACTACAACTACAACAACTGGGTTGCTTGCCTGTTGCACTCCCGTCCAAGGGGGCGTGTTAATCTCTCACTGTATATACTCCTCTTGTGGTGGTCGTGAGTGCGCAGGGCATGCTGGTACAGCGAGTGGAGGCGACGAACCGTGAAGGCACGCAACTCCTCTTCTCCTCACGGGTGGTCGCCTCCATCCTGACCGCATGGCCCTCCCTCCCTCTTCATCACCAGAGCTTCATGTCCTACTATGTGCTTAGGCTCCTCTAGCAAACCTGGTTTTTTCCTCTAGTTGTAGCTGACATTTGCTTTCTTTTACTCATGAGACCCATGTTGGACCTGCAAATCAATGTCTGGGTAGGCCAAGACTATGCCACTTTGTAAGTGGCATATCGCGCGCCCCCCATGGGGTGCGCAGATTCTCTCACGCCCGTTTTTGGGCCGTCGAGGGCTTTCGCCCTCGAGCAAGCATGTTCGCTGGCGAGCTTTGCTCGCCGGCATGACGGAAGAGGTCGATTAGCGACCTCACCCCCTAGGACTACTGTGACTTGTTACTCCCGCACTTTGACTTTTTTCCTGACCTGCCGCCATGGTGTTTTGGCTCTAGCTTAACCTAGGAGCCACTATTTCTCATGCTGTTTGTTGCAAACTCTTCGTAACATGATCCTCATAGGCTCTCGGATTTTGCTGCTGAGGCAGCAGGCTGACTCAAGATCACCACCGATGGTGGAGATATGGCACCACTTGGACAAATGGGGGCGGACCCCCCTTCCTACAATGTGGCTGCAATGGGGCAGGACAATGCCCACTCGAGCGTCGGCGCCGACGACAGTCTCCTCCAAAATGTGGGACTCCTTGGAGACATGTAAGAAAACCGTACCCTCCTGCAGTGGGTAAGGGTGCATGAACAACGCGAGGCCCTAGAGGCTATCGCCGATGCTCTGACGACATCAGAGCTCAAGTTCGCGTTCGCCAACCTGCTGGCCCACATCGGGCAGAGCATCACGGACCTCAACCGTGATCTCTAGCTGCAGCGCATGGCCGCCCATGAGGCAAGCCGCTGATGCAACGACCTCGACAAGGCGTTGTAGAGTGTGACCAAGGTGTGGATGCAGCAGTAAGCACAGCGTGCTGCAGTTGCGGATGCCACTGCTGGTGACAGCGACGACTTGCCTACCTCGACGACTTCGGGGCCGGTCATGAACACGTCCTTCCTCCACAGTTTGGAGATATTCCGAAAGGACGTGAAGTTGACCGACTGGCTGAATCGCATGGAGCACGTTCTACATGTCCACAAGGCTCCACTTAGCCAGTAGGGCGACCTTGCCACGACGCGGCTTGAAGACAAACTCTTCAAGTATGTGGTCAAGGAGTGGAGTGCGCAGCAGCCGCACCTCGAGTGGCAGCCCATGCCGTGGGAGGCTTTCTCCATGATCATGCGCAAGAAGTGCACCCAACGTGAGGAGGCGCAGCACACCTTCCACAAGATCAAGGACTTCAGGCAGTTGGGCAGCTCGCTCGAATCCTACTTGAGCGAGTTCACCGCACTCGTGGAGGAAGCCGAAAGCTTCACCGAGGGCGATGGGACTCAAACCTTCAAGTACCCGGAGTACATGCTTCTGGAGTACTTGCATGATGGTCTTGCTAGCGCGAAGCTGAAGGACAAGACCACCACGACAACCACTGGCCAAGCTTGGACAAGTTGGAGGACATTGCGTGACTACATGAGCGAAGTGTATTCAGAAAACCCGAAGCACTACTCTAATGCACGACCAACGCGCGTGCACAGAAAGGCCGCAACATGCGCATGGACGGTGTAGGGGCTGGTGGGTCAGTTGGACAGCAAGGCGGGGTCAAGGGCAAGCAGCCCGCAAACCCTCCAGCCAAGAAGGCTGGTGGACACAATGGCCCCAACAACAAGCGCAGCTGCGAGAATGACGAGCTGCAGGCGGCACGTGAGCGTCGCAACGCAGCCTTCTGTGAAGCCACAACTGCATACAGCCTGGCCAGTTTAGAGCTCAGCGTCCTCAGGCTACTGGTGGTGGACAAGAGACCGCGGCGTTAGCTGTAGTAGTAGCACCTCGTCGGGATGGTGCAGCAGGAGGCCGCGGACAGGGCAGTGGATAGGGTCGCGGTCGCGGCAATGGGCTTGGCCGTGGTAACGGACAAGGCCGTCGGGCCGGTTTTCCCCACCCCTGAGTGACGTTAGTGGGAACCACTCAGGGGTAAAACTGGATCACGAGTGTGGGTTCATGTTTTCAGATGAGGATGTTAAACAATTTGAGTTTTTGACAAGTTCAAATTTCTCTGTTGTCTTCTCTCCTCTTGTTGAACCGCATTCTACACTCGCTGACCGACATTGCCCACTAAACCTTGTATCTCCGGATGAGATACATGATCGTACATGCTTAGTGGTGGCGACACCGACCACCATGCAAGAGATGTGTGATATAGTGATTGAATCAAATGCCCTCAAAGCAATGAGTTCAATCACGTTTGCGGTACCTTTAGTCGACGATTTTGACCCAGTCAAATTTAAAGACTGGAAGGTGCTAGCCGAATTCACACGTGCCCACAAGATATGGACTCGAGTGGGTGAATCATGGAAGTTGCGACGCCCGTCTTACAGATTCTGTGTTTATCACAAATTTGCCTTGCCATCATCGAGCGTGTTCACTCAGAAGAGAAGAGGCAACATGACAACGTAGTTCAAAGGACACCTAGCTAGTGCTCCCGTGAACGTACTTGCCGACAGCCTTGGAGGAGACGACTCTTTTGTTAGCCTTGGCCTTACCCGACAAGTTAGCCTGAAGTATGAGCTATCGAATGGCACAGTTGTTATCGGTGACAACCGTACAATACCCGTGATCTGTACTTGTAAGCAAAAATTTGTATTCAAGGGTACACACAGAGTGTCACGTTGAAGGTACTCAACCTTCTTGACCCGTTTGACATGGTACTAGGCGATCCCTGGCTCCGTGAGAACAAGGCTCTAATGTGCTTTGAATCAAAGAGTTTGATCCTCCAAAAAGGACAGTGCCGCTTTACGTTGATTCCAAGTACAGAATTATCACCGACCCGACTCAAAGTCCATGCCAGCTTGTGTGCGATGCAGGTGAAGAGACCTATTCGACGAGGTTGTCAATAATTCTTGACTCAACTACAGAAAGTGGAGGACGACGTGAAGGAAGACACGCCACAAGAGATAAAATCTCTATTGGCGGAGTTCTCATATGTATTCAAAGACCCACCGGCTGGGCTTCCACCAGAAAGACCCATGGGCCACACGATTCCGCTGCAACCAGAGGCGAATCCTCCGTTCAGACCCATGTATCGCCTAAGTCCAGCAGAAAGGCGAGAGGCCAAACGCCAAATAAAAGAGTACCTTGCAAAAGGGTGGATCGAACCAAATAGCTCACCGTACGGTGCGCCAATCCTTGTGAACAAAAAGGATAGTGGTTTACGCATGTGCATGGATTACTGGGCATTGAACAAGCTGACGGTGAAAAAATGATTCTCCTTACCGCGGATTGAGGACCTTTTGACCAACTCCAAGGGGTCAAAGTGTTTTCGTCCTTGGATTTATCCCAAGGGTACCATCAAATCCGCATCACGGAAGATGATGTGCCCAAAACCGCGTTTCAAACGCACATGGGACATTATCAGTTCTGAGTGTTATGCTTTGGGCTTACAAATGCCCGAGCAACCTTCTAAGGAGAAATGAACCAAACGTTCACAAAGCAACTCGGTCTGATTGTCTTGGTTTACCTGGACGACATCCTGGTTTTCTCCAAGTCAATGGAAGAGCACATAGAACATTTGTGCGAAGTTCTCGCAATCCTTCGAGAACAGAAGTTCTGTGCAAAAGTGAGCAAGTGCAAGTTTGCACAAGATGAGCTCGAATAACTTGGACACATCGTCGGCAAGGACGGCATCCGTGTCGACCCACGAAAGGTCCAAGCCGTTGTGGACAGGCCACGCCCCAAAAATGTTGGGCAGATTCGGTCTTTCCTCGGCCTTGCAAACTACTTTCAACGGTTTATGCAAGGGTATTCGACCATGGTAGCACCACTAACCAGGCTCACGCAAAAAGACGTGCGTTGGGAATGGACACCTGATTGTGAGAATACTTTTTTCAAAGTCAAAGAGCTTCTATCCACGGTGTCCGTCCTAGCTCTTCCGGATCCATCATTACCATGGGAGATTTGATGTGATGCGTCGGTAGTAGGACTTGGAGTCGTCCTCATGTAGAACGGTCACCCAGTTGCGTATGAGAGCCGGAAGCTCATCCCCGTAGAAACGCGATACACGACTGGGTATCAAGAGCTCCTCGCGGTAGTACACGCTTTCAAGATGTAGCGTTGCTACCTCGAGGGTGCTAAAGGGGGTGTGATGGTCATGACCGACCATAATCCATTGGTGTTTTTCCAAACGCAACCGAACCTGTCAAGATGACAGGCGTGTTGGAGCGAATACCTGAGCCGATTCTCGTTCACATGGGAATATCGGCCAGGACGCATCAATGTGGCCGATCCACTAAGCCGACAGCCTATGGAAATTAAAGCAACCACCAAGGTCAGTGAGTGTTTTATGGCCATTGCAACAGCAATAGTATAATCACCAGACCCCCTTGTACCTCTGCGACAACCACCACGAGAGGTTATCCATTACAACAGTTTTGCAAACAGGATCAGGATGGGATAGTATGTTGATTCTTGGTTTCAACAATTTCAAAATCTGGACAAGTATGGCTTGGTGGAGGCTGCAGAAATCTTCTGGCACGGAGTACAAGTTGTTGTGCCAAACTCTGGAGACCTTCGAGCAAAGATTATCTCCCAGTTCCACGACCCGCCGGTGGCACGTCATGTGGGACCCCGAAAGACCGGACAGGCACTCTTGGACCACTATTGGTGGCCAGGATGGAGTGTCGATGTCCGTAAGTATTGCATGACATGCGACCCATGTCTTTGGAATAAGGCTAGTAACGAAGCCTGCTGGACTCCTCCAACAGCTTCCCATTCCTGGGACTCCATGGGAGTGCGTCACCATGGACTTCATTACTGGTCTTCCGGACACGGCCCGTGGCCACGATGCAATACTAGTGGCTGTGGATCTTTTGACAAAGATGACACACTTCATTCGTACAACCACTGACGTGAACACAGAGGAGAGCGCTTGTCTCTTCTTTGAGGGTATCGTAACGTACCACGGCTTGCCATTGCGCATTGTCTCCGATCGAGATTAAAAATTTGCTAGAACGTTCTCACAAAAGATGCACGAGTACTTCGGTAGTGAGTCGCAAATGTCGACAGCATTTCACCCTCAAACTGACGGAAAAAACAGAGCGCATGAATCGCACTCTAGAGCAAATGCTCTGCATGTTCGTGGACCTTGCCATGCATGATTGGGACAAATTCCTAGCACCAGCAGAGTTTGCGGTGAACAACTCGGTGAACGATTCCACACAGTTCACACCGTTAGTGTTGAACAGTGGTCGGTATCCAGTGGTACCCTCTTCATTGGTGAAGAGTGGGAGTACAGAAGGGTAGTTTCCTTCCGTTCAAGCCTTTGCCGAGCGCATCGACTCGTTATAGCAGGAGGCGAAGGGTCACCTTCAAGCAACTCGGCAGCGAAAAAAAGGCATATGCCGACAAAGTTCGCCAGGAGGTCTCATTTGACGTCGGTGACAAAGTGCTGCTTAGCACTAAAAACCTTCGGCTGAAGTCGCTAGGGACAAGAAAACTTCTACCAAAGTGGATTGGGTTGTTTCCCATTGTAGCACGCATCGGGCCAGTGGCATACCGATTGTTGTTTCCGCCGAGTATGAAGGTACATGACGTGTTTCATGTGAGCCTGCTGGCTCCATACACGGCAGACGGAACCGTTCAACCACCGCCAGTAATCCTTGCTGCCGACGGCCAATACGAGGTCCTTTGCCTACTCCTACACCAAGAGTGTACTCTTCGGTCGCGCGTTGTTAGGGAATACCTCGTTCATTGGGCCGGTCGTGGACCTGAACATAATTCATGGGAGCCCGAATATTGGTTACCCACAGAGGTGGTCAACGAGTACTAGAGCATGCTTGCACCTCGCACAGATCGATGCGTGGTAGGAGGTACCACCTGAATGCAGAAAATGTGAACAACATTCCCACAGGGTAGCATTCATGGACACCGACCATAGGAGGTTGGGGACGCCCAACATGGTTGTCGCGCGGATGCTCCAGCCTAAAGGGGGGAGGCTGCTAGCCATGTTGACCTACAAGCTGCAGCTTAGGTCCAAGTACCATGCACGTGTTCATGTCTAGCTGGTGATTGAAAATATTAATTTTCCTTCACAATGTTGATGAATCACTAACTGAAAATCCTGCTTGTTGTTCATGAACTGAGACGGTTCATAATAAGTGGGGGGGAATGTAGCGGGAGGGCCAGTTCGGCCCTCCCTCCTCGCTGAAGCGAGGGGTGGTAGCGCACCACCCCTCGCGTCAACGAAGGCTGGCCGACGGCCAGTACTTGCTGGCCGCCGACCAGCTGGCTGCCGGCCGGGTGGACGTTCGACAGCCGGCCGAGGGTGACCAACGGCCAACACTTGCTGGCCGTCGGCCAGATAGCTGCCGGCCGGCTGGACGGCCGAGTGACCGGCCGGCCACCAGCCTGCCAGCCGCCAGCTGCCGATCTCGGCTTGAGCCTGATCGGCGGCTGAGGGCCCGCGAGGGCCTCAAGGGCAAGGCCTCGTGGCCTCGAGCCCTCGCCCCCGCTCGCCCTCCTCGTAAGCAAACGAGTGAGGATGAGGGAGGGGGACGAAGGACGAGAGACGAGAGAGATTTGGCGCGAAATCGCCAACATGTCTCGCACGCGACGATTTTGCGCCAGAACGTCAAAACGTAAATCGAAGTTCGTTTGCGACGAACTTCGACATCAAATAAACGAAATAACTTGTGCAAACACACGAGTTCAAGGGAAAAACCCCCGGTTTGGGTCCCAAAACCAGGGGTAGGGTTAAAAATGGAAATGGGCCTCCGGAGACTCGAAATGTTTGAGTCTCCCTGCTCTGGGTCGTTGATGACGATTGGCCCTCAGTCCTGCGAAGGGGGTAAACCCCTGACGCAGACTGAGAACGTCATTCTGCAAACTCCGACGACAACTTCAGAGCAAGAGCTGGAGACTCGACCCGTTACAGTATGCCATGCCATGTTAGCAAGGTAGCTGATGGAACGGTTTCATAGAGGCATAACAACTATCCACAGTGCGCTACGAGAGGTCATCAATGCCCTTCTTGAACTAGCACCATATGTTATTTCCCTACTATCCAATGTAGACCCGCCATGCAGTGCATGGGAGGGGAGACACGAATACTTACCATTTTTTGCAGACTGCGTCGGTACCATACATGGGTCTCATATATCCGTCGTAGTCACCCGCATCCGACGCTCGGCATATGTCAACCACCATTCGCAGATGTTGCAAAACATTCTAGTTGTATGCAACCTGGATCTGTGTTTCATGTTCGTCACCATTGGCTGGGAGGGCTCGGCACATGACGCCCACATGTTTGTAGATGCACTTCGCTGAGGGTTCTGACATCCTCTTGGAAAATTTGTCCTCGGTGATGCAGTATTTCCCAAGGGCTATGGTGTAATGCCACCTTCTTGTGGCGTAAGGTACCATTTGACAGAGTTCAGCCTCGGAGATCAACGCCCTCGCGATGCTCAAGAGTTATTCAATCATCGTAATGTATCCACATGATATATGATTGAACGAGCATTTGATGTCTTGAAAGCAAGATTTTGGATTTTAAGTGGACTACCATGCTTCGACATCGACTTTCAAAGTCGACTTGTTCTCTCTTGTTTTGTACTACACAATTGATTAAGGAGGAGCAAGATGTTCAGCTTACAGGGTGGAGAAGTATAATTAGTACGATGGACAACACCGATTGTACCGATTACAATTCGAACTTTGGGACGACAACATGGGGACATCTACATTAGAGGACGACAGAATGACATTGCCGGTGCTATGTGGACCGAATTTGTGGCACGCAACATTCAGGATTCATCATGAACATTACCTATTAATTGTATTTGTAGTTCATCTTTCTCTCATTGTGAAATGGAATAGTGGAGAACAACGTAATTCTTTAATTAAATGACATGGAATACAAAACATTGAATTTCATGTTCAGATCCTCCTCGGTTGCGAGGCCAGCACCCGCCTCTTTAGTACCGCCGGTTCCACTACCCTCCAGCACAAACTGCTTCTCCCACTCCTCCACATCCTCATCCTCTCCCTTTCCCTCCTCCTCCTCTTTGTCCTCCTCAGCCGCATCCTCGTCGACATGCACTGGGGTATGGCCAAGGAGGATGTTAAGAACATGTGCACGCAGTCCCCCCTTAGACCACATATACAAGGTGCATATCTTCTCATCCTTCTACAAGACATCAAGCAGCTCAAGCTCGTCATCGTCGGTCATCCTCTCATCATTGCTCACATGTTGAACTGCCATGGCCCATGGGGTCTTGGGTTCTTCTTTGCGAATGACACATTCCAGACGACTAGTAAACTTCACAAGGTTTGCCACTTTATCAACTTGATGATCTAAGGCCGTGCGACGCACAACGCGGACGTCTGCGTCATTGTTGACATAAGGAGCGCCCTTGTCCTTTTCCCTGATGACTCTAGCTTCTTCGGAACTGAAAACATGACCCCCCTATAGCTTTTTCCCGAATCCATAATTTCGTTGCAAGATCAAACCAGGACAAGCTCTTACCCTGCAGTTTTGCAACACCTGGGTTTGTGCGCTTCGGATCATCCCAACTTTCGGCTCGAGCTCGATAGTCCATCAGATACGATCAATGTTATTTCCGCTCTTACCGACGATGTCGTGATTGATGCGGTATAACTTCACCAAGTTGTTGCAACAGTAGTAGATCTGCTCCATGGACGGTGTAGGATCATGTTTTAAAAGTTTTACAAACTTCGGTGCCAGCACTCCGTGCATGCGTGTCTGCCAACTGTGGACAGTGTGAAACTCCGCGACGTACTCCACTACAAGGGACTCTAGCGAGTAGTCTTTCTTATGCATCCACCAGTTCTTCCCAAGTCCGTCCAAGGAGTCTGTGGCATTGGTGTATGAAGGTGATTGCGAAGCCGGAATGTTGACACTTGGAGCTTGATTGCCTGTTTCCTGCATGTCGACTTCAACCACCTTAGGTACGGCCTTCTCGACAATAGCGGGCGATTCCATGCATCCGTGGTCCCCAATTGGTGGAGTAGGCACGTGCGCAACCCGCGCTTTTGCAGGTGCGTTTTTGCCGACCAATGGAGTGCGATTCAAGTCGTCGGGCACCACGATTGGTGGACTTGCCACGTTAGGGCAGAAGCGTTGACGCTGACGCATGGCCTCGTTGTTCTCACGAGTGAGCTGGCAAAGTTGGGTCATGCGCATTCTGATGGGGACGTAAGTGTTACGTCCACCAGATTGGGATGACCTGGCAGGACTGCCTTCCACTGACTAAGTTACTCTAGAAGACGCTGTGACGAGAGGAGGCCATGGTGGATGGACATGTAGACAGTTAATTGACAAGTGGCAGTGGAGTGCGTAGTACTTAGTACCCGTCATGCACGCCAACAGCTAGCATAGCTGCGCAATGAAGCCTACGAGCACTCGCTAATCAACTCGATGGAAGTTCTAAAGTTCAAAATTCAAACACTTGAATGAGCAGCCTCTCACCATTCGTAGAGATGAATGTCTAAGGTCCCTTTTTATTTTCCTCAAATTGTAGTGAAAACCCCTTAAAACCAAATGTTGAGTCTTAGTCTGAGATCGTCGCCGCTTTTAGTCGATTAGTTTGAAATAATTTGTCAGAAAATCAAGCCGCCCGTCTCCATAACGAATTAGTTTGAGTGATGACGGGGGGAAATTTTTCACGTCGCCAATTGCTCGCAAAGAAAACGACCGGTAGGCGAGCTGGACGGCCAGCATAGCCAGAGCTCGCCACTTCAATTTCCCGCATCCCGGGATGGACTTAAAAATAATTAAGGTATGTTCTTGTACCTCCAAAATTCGGAATCTATGTAGGAATCTGATTCGGGTTCTGTGGTGGTGCATGTCACAGTGTTCATTTCCAAAGAGATTCCTTCTCAAATGCCGACGGAGGAAGCTTGGAGAAAAGGTTTGAACATACCACATTAGCTTAACCATACGCTCTCTTTCCATCCTACGACGACAGTATGGTAGATTGAGCTGAATACCTAGAAAAAATCTGGTTTCTCTCTTCGCCGGCGAACCTGACCTGATCCTCTGGATTCTACCTCACCCAAATAGATTCTGCAAGAATTTTTTGTGACATGCCAACTTTGCGAAACATTTCAGTGTAGGGTTCGCACACAAACACGTTGCTTATTCGTGCATAGTCTAGTTGCACAGATCGGCAACGCTCGTGCTACATAACTTGTCGACAAGTACTCTTCATGTGAACTGTCGTGATCATTAGAAACGATGATCGTGTTCCTCGGATTCCGAAAATTTGCTCGAATCAGCCAATTAGCTTATGAATCCGCGGTTTCATACAGATTCCCTCTCGGATTCCGAATTGCGGAGGCACAAGAACAAGACCTTAGTCCATTTTGGGACCCCTTTATTGTCGAAGCGGAGTGACTATATACCCCTACTTTCGCACAATAAGCCCCATCCGCCCCGCGGTCGGAACTGTTGTGATGCTGTCAGGCATACACAGTTGTACAGTTGGTTGTGACCACTCGGCCGTGTCCATGCACGTGCAGATCCCTGAGGCGGACCCAGCTGGAGAAGGAGTCCCCTGAGGTGGTGCTCCACCCGCTGGAGGCAGCCTGGTAGCCTACCTGGTGTACCGGAGGGTTGCCACGACCTACGGACTGCGTTTGGAGACCTTCAGGATTTTCTCGGTGGACAGCCCTGTCAGGCTGATTTGCATGTTTGTTTTCTTACACTCTCCGGCTGCTGCCGGACATAGGCGTGTGACCAGTCGTTGTGTCCGTCTTTTCGTCTTGCATCCGTAGGATCAGACGGCGCTCCGTTTGGACGCCTGTGCGCAGAGTTATGGCCAAAACAGTGGTTTTGGGCCGGTTCAGGACAGACAGGTGCCGCCGCGTGCGCCACCCGCNCTCTCTCTGCACATTCACTGCAATGCAGCTTCTGAGACTTGTCTTGTCTCTCCTAGCCTGACCCTTGCTGTTCTCGCACCCGCTTGCATGCTAGTGCGTTAAGCTGACTGGTCTGTGCCGCCACGTCAGCAGCAGCATTGCTAGGAAGCTGTGGTGAATCTTCTCATGGTATCAGAGCAGCGAGCCAGAGCTCGCACAGCTGCGCAGCAGAGACGCAGCGTTTGCAGCAGCAGTGAGCGACAGCAGCAGCAGCCCTGAGTGGCAGCAGCAACACAGCCCACCGCAGCAGTAACGGGTCCTGTGAGGGGGGGCCACCACCACCTAGCAGTGGACGCGGCCACGACAGCCGCACCAGTCAACACGGCCGCGGCAAGAGCGATCGCGGCCTCTTCACCCACGGCCGCAGCAGACGCAGCAGACGTGGCCGTGACATCAGCCGCGGAAGCAGCAGCGGCGGCGGCAAAAGGAAGCAGCTACGGCAGCAGCAGCCGCGGCAGTGGTAGCTGCCACAGCAGCAGCAGCCGCGGCCTTGGCGGCAGCCGCAATAGCCAGCAGCGGCATCAGCAGCCGCGGCAGCAGCCAGCAGCCGTGGCAGCAGCCAGCAGTGGCTGCGGCAAGAGCAGCAGCAGCCGCGGCTGCTGCAGCGACAGCGCAGTAGTGCAGCGCAGCAGCAGCCGCAGCGCAGCAGCGCAGCAGCAGCGCAGCAGCGCAGCAGTAGCGCAGCAGCAGCGGAGCAGCAGCGGCAGTGCAGTAGCGGCAGCGCAGCAGCAGCAGCGCAGCGCAGCAGTGGCAGCGCGGCAGCGGCGCAGCACAGCAGCGCAGCAGCAGCGCAGCAGCAGCGGCAGCGCAGCAGCGACAGCGCAGCAGCAGCAGTGTAGCGCAGCAGCGGCAGCGCAGCAGCAACAGCGGCAGCACAGCGGTAGCAGCGCAGCGCAGCAGCAGAGTAGCAGCAGTGCAGCGCAGCAGCATCGGCAGTGGCAACGACGACGCCCGCAGCCCACTGCTCATGTCAGCAGACCCCTACTGACGTCAGCGGTGAATGTGCTGACATCATCACAGACTTAGTGAAATTTTTGACAAAAAAGTCAATTTTTGCCAGCGTTTCAATTCCTCGAGAAACGCTGACGGTTCTGTGTTCGGACGACTTTTGCACCGCCTCAGCATGGAGTCAAGCAGCTCCAAGGGCAAGGAGCCGGAAGACACCGTCACGAGCGGGGCCCACAACCCACGTTCAAAGGCGATTGACTTCCTATTTGTGGAGCAGTCATCACTCCGCCAGTGCCAGGATGAGCAGTCAGTGATTCTGCGGCAGATCCGCGATGCCATGGTCTCTCTGTCTGGGACACCGGGACAACAGCCCGGGAACGATAGAGAGGCAACCCCATCGGGCCAGGAGTCTGCTGGTCCCGCT
>SZWC01007664.1:109332-119471 GCA_023375785.1 Penium margaritaceum | reverse complement strand
CACTAAGTGTGGTAAACTTTGACAACTCATAACACGAGTCACAAATGGTCAGGGTGGAAGATAATGGGTTGTGAATACTAGTTTTCGACTAGCAAGTACAAACACCTTCAATATGTAGTGGCACAATGTGGCTACAATGCACAGTGACCAACCAAAGTATGCAGATGTCACTAACCATGACCAACAAATTTCACTTCATGTGGTCAACGTTGAAAACACATACCACTAGTCACAAATGGTCAGAGGAGAAAACAATGCATTGGGAACACTAGTTAACAACTAGCAAGTACAAAGACCTTCAACAAGCAGTGGCACGGTATGGCTAGCGTGCACAGTGACCAATCAAATGATGCATGCGTCACTGACTACGACCAAATAAGTCAACTATGTGTTGACAACAGTGACAACTCATAACACGAGTCACAAATGGTCAGAGGGAGAGACAATGGTTTGGGAAGCCTATGGATTGACTAGAAAGGACAAAAAAACTTCAATACGTAGTGGCACGGTGTGGCTAATATGCACACCAAACAACCAAACTAGGCATATGTCACTGATCATGACCAGATAATTTCAATATGGGTGGTCAACATTGACCAACCATAACACGAGTCACAAACGGTCAGGAGAGGAAACAATGATATGGGAATATTGGTTCTCCACTACCAAGTACAATGATCGTCAATCGGTAGTAGCACGGTGTGGCTACCATGCACAATGACCCATCAAAGTAGACATATATACTGCCTTTGAGCAAAGAAATCCGCTGTGTGTGGTCAATGTTGACAACTCATAATACGAGTCACAAATGGTCAGAGGGGGAAGCAATGGTTTGGGAACACCAGATATCAAATAGGAAGCACAAGGTGTCAGAAATAAAGAATAGAAACCAGCGAGAAGACCGGAGCACATCCGCGCACCCACAATAAAAGGACCGCACGAATCTCAACGGACACGCACTAACAAGATCCGTGCACCATCAACATCACCCCCCGAAGTCCCGGAACCACCCGAACAACTGTGCTACGGCAAAACCATCGCAAACACGTCCCTTGCAGCATACGAACTAGCGCCTCCACCTCGCAGGGGTACTAGCGAGGCCTAAGCAAACTATTTCAGGCAACCTAGGTCAATGTGCTCTTTGCTTCTAATATTCCATCAATCAATCATTTCCTTCATCGTCCTCGTCTCCGCCATCACTTCCGTCCTTCAGTCATCTGCCAGTCTTGCATCGCTCAGTTCGCTAACCTGTTACTGCCAACTTGGTCACTGCATCACCCGTGCCAAGCCGCACCTCAAGCCTTCCCGCGTCGCCTTTTCCAACTCTCAAAATCCTGACATGGTATCAGAGCACTAGGTTTCCAGCCCTGGTTACCCAGCCATCATGCTTCCAGAGATCATCTTCGCAGTCGTAACTGTGCTTGTCCGCTTCTTTCCGCCGGGCGTCCCACCGGATGATGACAACATCAGTAATACCACCACAACTGAGTCCTCTGTTCTCAACGTTGCTCAAGTCTCCATTCAAGATGGAGAACCGCCGCAGCTGACTCTTCTCGCGACAACTGACTCCCTCTACATTGAACAAGTCCTCGATTCAGGCTGTGCTATTCATGCACTCAAGGATGCTGACATCACCACACCACTGACAACACCAGTAACCATCACTGGTGCCACCAAGGGCATGACATCAATCTGCCGCTACGCCGCCACTCTCGCATCTCCTGCTGCTCCAAGTGGTCAGATTCGAGGATACCACACCCCGGACCTCCGTCACAATCTTCTCTCTGTTCACCAACTCCAGAAGGAAGGTGTAAACATCTTTTTCCCTGCCTTTGGGTCGGAAGCGCAACTGACCACAGTGGACAACAAGCCACTTGCAACCTTTACCGTCCGCAACAACCTCTATTGACTGCAGCTACCCCGCATAACAGCGATCTTTGCCGTTGAAGCTGACACCCAATAATCCGCCTGTGACTGCCGAAGCCTCTCCCATCCTCTGCTTCTGCATCATCACCGCCTTGGCCATCCAAACTTCAACGCGCTTCTCCGTCTCCAGGCCAAGGACATGGTGAAAGGCCTACCTCCTCTCTCTCCACTTACCCGCCTTGCAGGACCGCCTTGCATTGCTTGCAGTCTTGGCAAACTGAAAGCATCTCCTCATCCGCCTCGAGTCGCACGAGCGGCAAAACCCCTTGATATCCTCCACATGGATCTTGTGGGAACAATTCGTCCCACCTCTCTCCAAGGCTATGAGTACTTCCTCACCATTGTGGATGACCACTCTCGCTTCGGAGCCACAATCCCCCTCAAGTCCAAAGCTGATGCCAAGCCTGCCTTCATCAAGTGGTCGAAGTATCAAATGAACCGTCTCAACCGGTCCATTGGAAAAATCTGGACGGACAGAGGAGGTGAATTCCTGTCACATGAACTCCATGAATTCCTCACCGAGCGCGGTATTGGGCATGAGATGAGCGTACCAGAAGCACCCGAGCAGAACGGAGTGGCAGAAAGACAGAATGGGGTCCTGGTTGTTCTCACTCGCACCCTCCTTGTGCATGCAGGAGCACCGGAAACCTTCTGGACCAATGCACTACGCTATGCCACCAGGGTGCACAACTATTATCCAGCCAATCATCTTCCTGACATCACCCCAGCAGAGCTCTGGCTGGGACACAAGCCAGACGTCTCCAAACTTTGAGTGTGGGGCTCTACTGCCTACGTCCTTCTCAACAAAACTGACAGCCCACTCACATCTCTCCAAAGTTGGACCCCGAGCCACTCGCCGCATGTTCGTCGGATTTGCCCTCAACTCCTCTGGGTACCTGTTCTACGAACCCGAACTCAAACGTGAAACCTGCAGCACTGACGTCCATTTCGACAAAATCACACCCTTCTTCTGATAATCCTCTCCCATCTCCACTACTCTGCTTGCCTGGACACTCTTCCCAGAACAACCTACGGTGCCCGCAGTTCCTACCATCCTCCCTCCACCAGTTGCTCCATCCTCGCCACCAACTCCTCCAACAGCAGCTACTCCACCAACATTCTCTCCCACACACACTCCTGTTCACCCACGACCAAGCTCGCTACCTCCTCTCCCTCCTCTCACTCTTGACGATGACTACGAAACCATCTCTGAACACCTTCCAACACTCGGGCGTCCACTTCCGTCAGTGTCAGCAGTACCGCCTCCAGCCACACCGACATCAGCACCAACGACAACAGCAGCAGACACCGAACGACCCAGAGCAAACACTGCATCTGGAACCATCCCAGCAGCAGAACCTTTGCTACGACGGTCTATCAGAAACAGAGAAACAGCCTCACTTATCACCGACACAGATGGAGACCTAAACATTCAGGAAGATCGCCATGTTGAACTACTGCACACCTCCTTTCTACCCTCCTGGATTGCAGTCGGAAATGGTCTCAATGCCCTTCGACGATCAACTCCTCCCATGAATCCTCGACGCCGACGCTATCCCCGCATTCCTCTCCTCAGCACCACCATCACCACAACTCCCATTGCTACCCCCAGCACGTATGCCGAGGCAGTCAATGGACCCCAAGCAGACCAATGGCGGGCCGCCATCGCCAGCGAACTGGTCTCCTTCAAGGCAACCTCTACCTACACTGACGTTCTACGACCGCCTCACACCAATGTGGTCGCAGGAAAATGGGTCTTCCATGTTAAGACTCATCTGGGGAAACCAACAGAGTTCAAGGCTCGCTATGTGGCAAAGGGATTCTCATAGCGATATGGTGTCGACGTTTTCGACACCTTCTCACCCACTGCCAAACTGACCACCTTACGAGCCTTTCTACACATTGCAGCCACGGAAGATATGGAGCTACATGCCATGGACGTGTCCACGGCCTTTCTCCAAGGGGATCTGCACGAAACCATCTACCTGGCTTGTCCGGAAGGGTACACTCCCGACCAACCCAACACTGTCTGGAAGCTGCATCGCCCAGTGTATGGGCTCAAACAATCCCCTCGGGAGTGGCATGCTAAGCTTCGAGCAACTCTCCTTGACATGGGATTCACTGTTTCAACTGCCGATCCCAGTCTGTTCCTCCGCACCCGGCCAGATGAAAAGACCTACATTCTGGCCTATGTGGACGATCTTGCTCTCGCCTCCAACAATCCCAGTGCTCTCCAGGGACTGAAGCAAGCACTCTTGGGACGCTTCACCATGAAGGACCTTGGGGAACTGACCCATTATCTGGGAATTGATATCAATAGAGACCGAAAAAAGTGCCTCATCACTCTCTCTCAAACCCCCTACATCGCTTCACTCTTGAAGCACTTTGGGCTCGAGAACAGCAACGGGGCTCCAACCCCCATGACGGTGGATCACAAACTCACCTCACCTGCATACACAGTCTCGTCACCTTCGCCAGAAACCTACCCTGAACTGGTGGGCTCACTGATGTATGCCATGGTGTGCACTCGCCCCGACCTCGCTTTTCCCTTCGGTGTTCTGTCACGCTATGTTGGAGAAGGAAAACATGGTGATCACCACTGGAAGGCGGCAAAGCGAGTCCTAAGGTACCTGGGAGAAACAGCTGCCTTCTCTCTCGAACTGGGAGGACCTCAGCCAATAACATTGGAAGGATACAGTGACTCCTCCTGGGCAGATGATCAAGCCGACCGAAAATCATCACAAGACTACGGCTTCCATCTTTGCTCTGGACTGATCAGCTGGCGATCCACCCGGTCCTCTTCTGATTCACTCTCGTCCTGTGAAGCAGAACTGTATGTAGGTACCATGGCTGCCCAAGAAGCCATCTGGCTGAAGCACCTACTGCAGGACCTTGGATATCTGCAACCACTCCCAGTCCTCTGGTGCGACAACCGAAGCACCATCGCACTTACGGAAAACCCTGTCTACCATGGGTGAACCAAGCACATTGAGCTGCGCTACTTCTTTATCCGGGAAAAGGTGCAGGCAAAAGAACTCCTCGTACAGCATGTAGCCTCAAAGGCTAACAGGGCTGACATCTTCACCAAAGCCCTAGATCAGGCTCAACACGCAACCCTGGTCTATCTTCTAGGTCTACGGACCAAAGACACCTGAAGCTTCCACGCAAGTTCCCTTCATGGGGGGTGTCGGAAATAAAGAAGAGAAACCAGCGAGAAGACCGGAGCACATCCGCGCACCCACAATAAAAGGACCGCACGAATCTCAACGGACACGCACCAACAAGATCCGTGCACCATCAACATCACCCCCCGAAGTCCCGGAACCACCCGAACAACTGCGCTACGGCGAAACCATCGCAAACACATCCCTTGCAGCATACGCACTAGCGCCTCCACCTCGCAGGGGTACTAGCGAGGCCTAAGCGAACTATTTCAGGTAACCTAGGTCAATGTACTCTTTGCTTCTAATATTCCATCAATCAATCATTTCCTTCATCGTCCTCGTCTCCGCCATCACTTCCGTCCTTCAGTCATCTGCCAGTCTCGCATCGCTCAGTTCGCTAACCTGTTACTGCCAACTTGGTCACTGCATCACCCGTGCCAAGCCGCACCTCAAGCCTTCCCGCGTCGCCTTTTCCAACTCTCAAAATCCCGACACAAGGGGCTTCAATACGTTGTGGCACGGTGTGGAGACCATGCACAATGACCAACCAAAGTAGGCATATGTCACAAACCATGACCAAATAATGCCACTAGGTGTGGTAAACTTTGACAACTCATAACACGAGTCACAAATGGTCAGGGTGGAAGATAATGGTTTGTGAATACTAGTTATCGACTAGCAAGTACAAACACCTTCAATATGTAGTGGCACAATTTGGCTACAATGCACAATGACCAACCAAAGTATGCATATGTCACTAACCATGACCAACAAATTTCACTTAATGTGGTCAACGTTGAAAACGCATAACACGATTCACAAATGGTCAGAGGGGGAAACAATGGGTTGTGAACACTAGTTATCAACCACCAAGTACAAAGACCTTCAACAAGCAGTGGCACGGTATGGCTAGCGTGCACAGTGACCAACCAAAGGATGCATACGTCACTGACTACGACCGAATAAGTCCACTATGTGTGGTCAACATTGACAACTCATAACACGAGTCACAAATGNAAACAACCAAACTAGGCATATGTCACTGATCATGACCAGAGAATTTCAAGAAGGGTGGTCAACGTTGACCAACCATAACACGAGTCACAAACGGTCAGGAGAGGAAACAATGCTATGGGAATATCGGTTCTCAACTACCAAGTACAACGTCCTTCAGTCAGTAGGAGCATGGTGTGGCTACCATGCACAATGACCGACCAAACTAGGTATATGTACTGCCTTTGACCAAAGAAATCCGCTGTCTCTGGTGAACGTTGACAACTCATAATACGAGTCACAAATGGTGAGAGGGGGAAACAATGGTTTGGGAACACCAAGTAGCAAATAGCAAGCACAAGGGGCATCAATACGCTGTGGCACGGTGTGGAGCCCATGCACGATGACCGACCAAAGTAGGCATATGTCACTGACCATGACCAAATAATGTCACCAAGTGTGGTAAACTTTGACAACGCATAACACGAGTCACAGATGGTCAGGGTGGAAGATAATGGTTTGTGAATACTAGTTATCGACTAGCAAGTACAAATACCTTCAATATATAGTGGCACAATGTGGCTTCAATGCATAGTGACCAACCAAAGTATGCAGATGTCACTAACCATGACCAACAAATTTCACTTAATGTGGTCAACATTGAAAATGCATAACACGAGTCACAAATCGTCAGAGGGGAAAACAATGGGTTGGGAACACTAGTTATCAACTAGCAAGTACAAAGACCTTCAACAAGCAGTGGCATGGTATGGCTGGCGTGCACAGTGACCAACCAAAGGATGCATACGTCACAGACTACGACCAAATCAGTCCACTATGTGTGATCAACATTGACAACTCATAACACGAGTCACAAATGGTCAGAGGGATAGACAATGGTTTGGGAAGCCTATGTATTTACTAGAAAGGACAAAGAACTTCAATACGTAGTGGCACGGTGTAATTAATATGCACACAAAATAACCTAACTAGGCATATATCACTGATCATGACCAGAGACTTTGAATATGGGTGGTCAACATTGACCAACCATAACACGAGTCACAAACGGTCAGGAGAGGAAACAATGCTATGGGAATATTGGTTCTCAACTACAAAGTACAATGAACGTCAATCAGTAGTAGCATGGTGTGGCTACCATGCACAATGACCGACCAAAGTAGGCATATATATTGCCTTTGAGCAAAGAAATCTGCTGTGTGTGGTCAACGTTGACAACTCGTAATACGAGTCGCAAATGGTCAGAGGGGGAAGCAATGGTTTGGGAACACCAGGTATCAAATAGCAAGCACAAGGGGCTTCAATACGTTGTGGCACGGTGTGGAGACCATGCACGATGACCAACCAAAGTAGGCATATGTCACTGACCATGACCAAATAATGTCACTAAGTGTGGTAAACTTTGACAACTCATAACACGAGTCACAAATGGTCAGGGTGGAAGATAATGGTTTGTGATTACTAGTTATCGACTAGCAAGTACAAACACCTTCAATATGTAGTGGCACAATGTGGCTTCAATGCACAGTGACCAACCAAAGTATGCACATGTCACTAACCATGACCAACAAATTTCACTTCATGTGGTCAACGTTGAAAACGCATAACACGAGTCACAAATAGTCAGAGGGGAAAACAATGCATTGGGAACACTAGTTATCAACTAGCAAGTACAAAGACCTTCAACAAGCAGTGGCACTGTATGGCTAGCGTGCACAGTGACCAACCAAAGGATGCATACGTCACTGACTACGACCGAATAAGTCCACTATGTGTGGTCAACATTGACAACTCATAACACGAGTCACAAATGACCAGAGGGGGAGACAATGGTCTGGGAAGCCTATGTATTGACTAGAAAGGACATAGAACTTCAATACGTAGTGGCACGGTGTGGCTAATATGCACACCAAACAACCAAACTAGGCTTATGTCAGTGATCATGACCAGAGAATTTCAATAAGGGTGGTCAACGTTGACCAACCATAACACGAGTCACAAACGGTCATGAGAGGAAACAATACCATGGGAATATCGGTTCTCAACTACCAAGTACAACGAACTTCAGTCAGTACTAGCACGGTGTGGCTACCATGCACAATGACCGGCCAAACTAGGCATATGTGCTGCCTTTGACTAGAGAAATCCGCTGTGTGTGGTCAACGTTGACAACTCATAATACAAGTCACAAATGGTCAGAGGGGGAAACAATGGTTTGGGAACACCAAGTATCAAATAGCAAGCACAGGGGGCATCAATACGCTGTGGCACGGTGTGGAGACCATGCACGATGAGCAACCAAAGTAGGCATATGTCACTGACCATGACCAAATAATGTCACCAAGTGTGGTGAACTTTGACAACTCATAACACGAGTCACAAATGGTCAGGGTGGAAGATAATGGTTTGTGAATACTAGTTATCGACTAGCAAGTACAAATACCTTCAATATGTAGTGGCACAATGTGGCTTCAATGCACAGTGACCAACCAAAGTATGCAAGTGTCACTAACCATGACCAACAAATTTCACTTCATGTGGTCAACGTTGAAAACGCATAACACAAGTCACAAATGGTTAGAGGGGAAAACAATGAGTTGGGAACACTAGTTATCAACTAGCAAGTACAAAGACCTTCAACAAGCAATGGCACGGTATGGCTAGCGTGCACAGTGACCAACCAAAGGATGCATACGTCACTGACTACGACCGAATAAGTCCACTATGTGTGATCAACATTGACAACTCATAACACGAGTCACAAATGGTCAGGGTGGAAGATAATGGTTTGTGAATACTACTTATCGACTAGCAAGTACAAATACCTTCAATATGTAGTGGCACTGTGTGGCTTCAATGCACAGTGACCAACCAAATTATGCATATGTCACTAACCATGGCCAACAAATTTCACTTCATGTGGTCAACGTTGAAAACGCATAACACAAGTCACAAATGGTCAGAGGGGGAAACAATGGTTTGGGAACACCAAGTATCAAATAGCAAGCACAGGGGGCATCAATACGCTGTGGCACGGTGTGGAGACCATGCACGATGAGCAACCAAAGTAGGCATATGTCACTGACCATGACCAAATAATGTCACTAAGTGTGGTAAACTTTGACAACTCATAACACGAGTCACAAATGGTCAGGGTGGAAGATAATGGTTTGTGAATACTACTTATCGACTAGCAAGTACAAATACCTTCAATATGTAGTGGCACTGTGTCGCTTCAATGCACAGTGACCAACCAAATTATGCATATGTCACTAACCATGGCCAACAAATTTCACTTCATGTGGTCAACGTTGAAAACGCATAACACGAGTCACAAATGGTCAGAGGGGAAAACAATGGGTTGGGACCACTAGTTATCAACTAGCAAGTACAAAGACCTTCAACAAGCAGTGGCACGGTATGGCTAGCGTGCACAGTGACCAATCCAATGATGCATACATCACTGACTACGACCGAATAAGTTCACTATGTGTGGTCAACATTGACAACTCATAACACGAGGCACAAATGGTCAGAGGGAGAGACAATGGTTTGGGATGCCTATGTATTAACTACAAAGGACAAATAACTTTAATACGTAGTGGCACGGTGTGGCTAATATGCACACCAAACAACCAAACTAGGCATATGTCACTGATCATGACCAGAGAATTTCAATGTGGGTGGTCAACGTTGACCAACCATAACACGAGTCACAAATGGTCAGGAGACAAAAGAATGCTATGGGAATATCGGTTCTCAACTACCAAGTACAACGACCTTCAGTCAGTAGTAGCACGGTTCGGCTACCATGCACAATGACCGGCCAAAGTAGGCATATGTACTGCCTTTGACCAAAGAAATCCGTTGTGTGTGGTCAACGTTGACAACTCATAATACGAGTCACAAATGGTCAGAGGGGGGACCAATGGTTTGGGAACACCAGGTATCAATAGTAAGCACAAGGGGCTTCAATACGTTGTGGCACGGTGTGGAGACCATGCACGATGACCAACCAAAGTAGGCATATGTCAC
>SZWC01007664.1:47136-59593 GCA_023375785.1 Penium margaritaceum | reverse complement strand
CGTCAATATGTAGTGGCACAATGTGGCTTCAATGCACAGTGACCAACCAGAGTATGCAGATGTCACTAACCATGACCAACAAATTTCACTTCATGTGGTCAACGTTGAAAACGCATAACAAGATTCACAAATGGTCAGAGGGGAAAACAATGGGTTGGGAACACTAGTTATCAACTAGCAAGTACAAAGACCTTGAACAAGCAGTGGCATGGTATGGCTAGTGTGCACAGTGACCAACCCAAGGATGCATACGTCACTGACTACGACTGAATAAGTCCACAATGTGTGGTCAACATTGACAACTCAGAACACGAGTCACAAATGATCAGAGGGAGAGACAATGGTTTGGGAAGCCTATGTATTGACTAGAAAGGACAAAGAACTTCAATACGTAGTGGCACGGTGTGGCTAATATGCACACCAAACAACCAAACTAGGCATATATCACTGATCATGACCAGAGAATTTCAATATGGGTGGTCAACGTTGACCAACCATAACACGAGTCACAAACGGTCAGGAGAGGAAACAATGCTATGGGAATATTGGTTCTCAACTACCAAGTACAACGACCGTCAATCAGCAGTAGCACGATGTGGCTACCATGCACAATGACCGACCAAAGTAGGCATATATACTGCCTTTGAGCAAAGAAATCCGTTGTGTGTGGTCAACGTTGACAACTCATAATACGAGTCGCAAATGGTCAGAGGGGGAAGCAATGGTTTGGGAACACCAGGTATCAAATAGCAAGCTCAAGGGGCTTCGATACATTGTGGCACGGTGTGGAAATCATGCACGATGACCAACCAAAGTAGGCATATGTCACTGACCATGACCAAATAATGTCACTGAGTGTGGTAAACATTGACAACTCATAACACAACTCACAAATGGTCAGGGTGGAAGATAATGGTTTGTGGATACTAGTGATCGACTAGCAAGTACAAATACCTTCAATATGTAGTGGCACAATGTGTCTTCAATGCACACTGACCATCCAAAGTATGTATATGTCACTGACCATGACGGAAACGTTTCACTTCATGTGGTCAATGTTGACAACTCACAACACGAGTCACAGATGTTAAGAGGGTGTAGCAATGGTGTGGGAACACTAGCTATCAACTAGAAAGCACATAGACCTTCGATACGTAGTGAAACGGCGTGGTAACCATGTGCAGTGACAAACCAAAGTAGCCATATGTCACTAACCATGACCAAACGGATTTCGCAGTGTGTGGTCAACGTTGAAAACTCATAACATGAGTCACAAATGGTCAGAGGGGGGAACCATGGGTTGGGAACACTAGTTATTAACTAGCAAGTAGAAATATTTTCAACAAGTAGTGGCACAGTGTGGCTAGCATGCACAGTGACCAACCAAAGGATGCATGTGTCACAGACTATGACCGAAGAAGTCCACTATGTACGGTCAACATTGATAACTCATAACACGAGTCACAAATGGTCTGAGGGGGAGACAATGGTTTGGGAACCCTATATATCGACTGGAAACGACAGAGAACTTCAATACGTAGTGGCACGTTGTGGCTACTATGCACACCAAAAAACCAAAACCAGGCATATGTCACTGACCATGACCAGAGATTTTCAATATTGGTGGTCAACATTCACCAACCACAACACGAGTCACAAACGGTCAGAGGGGGAAACAATGGTCTGGGAATATCAGTTCTCAACTAGCAAGTACAGCGACCTTCAATCATTACAAGCACGGTGTGGCTACCATGCACAATGACCGACCAAAGTAGGCACATGTAGTGCCTTTCACCAAAGAAATCCGCTGTGTGTGGTCAATGTTGACAACTCATAATAGGAGTCACAAATGGTCAGAGGGGGAGACAATGGTTTGGGAACACCAGGTATCAACTAGCAAGCACAAGGACCTTCAATAAGTTGTGCCACGGTGTGGATACTATGCACGATGTCCAACCAAAGCAGGCATATGCCACTGACCATGACCAAATAATGTCACTAAGTGTTGTAAACATTGACAACTAACAACACGAGTCACAAATGGTCAGGGTGCAAGATAATGGTTTGTGAATACTAGTTATCAACTAGCAAGTACAAATACCTTCAATATGTAGTGGCACCGCATGGCTACAATGCACAGTGACCAACCAAAGTATGCACATGTCACTGACCATGACCAACAAATTTCACTTCATGTGGTCAACGTTGACAACTCACAACACGAGTTGCTGATAGTCAGAGGGGGTAACAATGGTTTGGAAACACTAGCTATCAACTAGAAAGCACAAAGACCTTCAATACATAGTGACACGGCATGGTAACCACTGACAGTGACAAACCAAACTAGACATATGTCACTAACAATGACCAAAGAATTTCAATATGGGTGGTCAACGTTCACAACCCATAACATGAGTCACAAATGGTCAGAGGGGGAAGCAATGGTTTCAAAACGCTATGTATCTTCTAGGAAGTACAAATATCTTTNACAAATTTCACTTCATGTGGTCAACGTTGACAACTCACAACACGAGTTGCTGATAGTCAGAGGGGGGTAACAATGGTTTGGAAACACTAGCTATCAACTAGAAAGCACAAAGACCTTCAATACATAGTGACACGGCATGGTAACCACTGACAGTGACAAACCAAACTAGGCATATGTCACTAACAATGACCAAAGAATTTCAATATGGGTGGTCAACGTTCACAACCCATAACATGAGTCACAAATGGTCAGAAGGGGAAGCAATGGTTTCAAAACGCTATGTATCTTCTATGAAGTACAAATATCTTTCGTGTGTATTGGCACGGTGTGGCTATCATGCACAATGACCTATCCAAGTAGGCATACATCACTGCTCATTACCAAAGAAGTTTAATGTGTGTGGTCAACGTTCACAACTCATAATACAAGTACAAAATGGGCAGAGGGAGAAACAATGGTTTGGGAATACGTGGTATTGACTAGCAAGTACAAAGACCTTCGATAAGTGGTGGCACAATGTGGCTACCATGCACAATGACCAACCGGCATATTCTTGTGTAACTGAATATCATAATTAGAGTTTCACTGTGTGTTGTCAACTTTCCTTCTTACAGCTGGTCAATCGGAGCAATGGTTGAGAGGTCATTCAAGCTTGATGTTACAAAATCTGAAATTCCATCTGCGTCATTTTTTTATGAATAAACTAACTTTGTTATAATTCATAATTTTGAAAACTACCCTCTAATATTACACCCCCTTATTTAATGCCCTTTACACATAGGAACCCTTATAATGTCATTTGGACATCATATGAACACCGTGTGAGTTGGCTTAGTGCTTATAGAGTTAGAATCTGGATGGTAGGTCCTAGGTTTGAATCCTCGTACGCGCAATATAGAATAGGCTTGCGACCTGGGGGGGGGGAGGGCGGCCGTGTTGTGATACCTCAACTCTACCTTCGAGCCTAAGCCGTGGGGGGGTAGGGGGGTGTCGTAATGCGGTGGCAAATCTGTCCTCCAGGTCGTCCACGGAACATCCCTCTAGGGGGATGGGAGGGAGTATTCCAGTGAAGGCACCTACGCGTAACAAATCAACAAAAACCGACCTGGTGTCAAAGGGAGAAACCCTTTGCTATTTATTGACTAGCAAGTGCAAAGAATTTCAACAAGTAGTGGAACGGTGTGGCTACCATGCACAATGACCAACCAGATTAGGCATGTGCCACTTACCATGACCAAATAATTTTAGTATGTGTGGTCAACGTTGACAACCCATAATATGGGTCACGAATTGTTGGAGGGGGAACAATGGGTTGGGAATAGTAGATACCAACTACCAAGTACAACGACCTTCAGTCAGCAGTAGCACGGTGTGGCTACCATGCACAATGACCAATCAAACTAGGCATATGTACTGCCTTTGACCAAAGAAATATGCTGTGTGTGGTCAACGTTGACAGCTCATAATACGAGTCACAAATGGTCAGTGGGGGAAACAATGGTTTGGTAACACCAAACATCAAATAGCAAGCACAAGGGGCTTCAATTAAGCCTGTTCACGAGTCCGGAATCGCGATTCTGGACTAAGGACTCGGGTCACGAGTTCGAGTCCGGGCCTGGACTCGGACTCGCGAGTCCGCGTGCGGGCTTGGACTCGGACTCGCGAGTCTGGACCCAGAATTGTGAGTCCTTAAACTTGCGAGTCCACCTGTTTGTGACTCGCGAGTCCTTGTGTCAATCGTTTTTTTTTTGTGAGGCATATGGTGCAAACTATGTGTTTTCCGCATTTGCATCCAGAAAACAATGTGTTCATACAATCACTTTCACCTCTTTCACTTTCACCTCTTTCAGCCATGGGTGCTCATGGGTATTCCAGTACCAGTTATAGAACATAGTGTGTATGTACATTCCGAGTGTACATACTGCTGTTCCTTCACCAACTACAGGACACAGCCTCATAACAAAATACACATACTTAGCAGGAAACCTGGTGGTTGTTGACCAGAACACTAAGCCTATGTGCAGGTGCTTCATACACCTAAGATCTGCTTCATACACTTACTTGTGTGTAATCCATTACACAGTCAGTTCACATTTTGTGATAACACTTGTTCCATTCCATGGCACTACTTCTGAAAGACAAGAACAGAGCACGGGAACATGGAAAAGTGAAAAGAAATGAGGAACTTGGCGTTAGAAATCAAGACTGTTGGCAATCACATTTCAACATATCATGTCTACGACATCTCTACCACATCATCATCCTTCTCCGCATCCTCCTCGTCCTCGCCCTCATGGTCATTCTCATCCTCCTCACTGTCATTGTCCTCCCCACTGTCTGTGCTGTCTGCCTCTTCTCCCTGTTCTCCATCTTCCCCTCCATCACCATCATAGTTTGCAACAACTGCTGCTGCTAGGCCCCCTGTCTTCGCTGCTTTTCGAGCAGCCCTCCTGGCTGCCCTCTCCTTGTGCTCCACCTCTTCCAGCTCCTCAGATACAGTACCCGAGGGATGGGCTGGGAAGTCCTTCAGTGCCGGGTCGTTTATCCATGTCTTTAAACACAGCAGGTCCTGCACAGTGATCTGCGACAAAGAGTGGCGGAAATCAGTGACCACCCGGCCCCCCAAACGAGAACATTCTCTCGCTGGGAGTGCTGGTGGCTGGGACGGCCAGAACGTCAAGTGCACACAGTGCAAACGTTGGATACAGCTGCTACTGCTCCTTGTAGAATCTAAGAACGTTCATCTTCCGTCCTCCCCTAGCGTTCTTCTTGAAAGCCTCCACCTCTTCCTCCAACGTGTCTGGTGCTACGGCCTTCTCCTCCACCTCAGGCTCCTCGAACATGTCCTCCATTGGATCCTCCAAAGCCACTTCTAGCATGCTCACTTTCTGCCGCTTCTGCCGCCCACGCTTGGCGGCTGCTGCAGGACCACTGAGGTCTTGTGGCTGGCTGCTTGATGTGGCTGCAGCAGGGGTTGCACTGCCAGATTCGTCCTCTGGCACCACCTCATCCTCAGCTGCCTTAGCTGCTTCTGCTGCAGCCCTTGCTGCCTCCTCTGCTGCTGCTGCTGCTTCAGCTTCCCTCTTGGCCTGCACCCTTGCAAAGTACGGCTTCATGAAGTCCATGACTTTCAGCTCGAGTTCCAGTACGGTCTTGATGCCGAGCAGCTGCATATAATGATGAGCACAAAACAGGTTCAGAAACTGTTAAAGCGACACATCAAATGACAGTACAAACAAAGCATGCACTTTCTGACTCTTAAACAAAGTTTGGGACGGATACAACACCACCACCACCCAGCCCCCCCTCCAAGCAACAAACCCCCCACCTCACCTTGTGGACCCGATCAAAAAAGCGGAAGCGGCACCTTGGGTCCAGCGCGGTTGCCACCACGTGTCGCAGNGGAAATAAAATGAAAACATTAGAAGCAGAACCACAACATCGCCAGGAACATAACAGCAGCCACAGTCCACACTCTCACCTTGTCCACACAGCTCTTCAGGCCCGGCTCCAGCACCAGCAGCGGCTTCTCGTTGGCATCAAGGACCGCCTTCCTCTCGCGCTTCTTCTCGGCTGCCCCGGCCTTCAGGCGCCAGCCATGGAGGCGCTGCAAGATGTTGCTGAAAAATGGAAGGACCAGGGACAGCGTGGGGTAATCCTGACCAGAAATATCCTCTGTGAAGCCCTTGAAGGGCTTGAGGATTGCAACGACCAGGCCCAGCAGCTCCCACCCCTGCCCACTGGGGATGAGACTGGGCTCTCGAGACTGCAACCACTCATCCAACACGTCCTTGATCTTCACCACGCGTTCACGCATGTCCAGTGTGGAATTCCAACGCGTTGGAGTGTCCTGGTGCAACGACAAGTAGTTCACTCCATGCGCATGGCATGCATTCAGCACTGAAAACTCTCTCTTGGCGGAGAGGCTCACATAGCTAACAATGTCCCGCGCGGTCTTCAGATGCTCATCCACCTCAGGCACCGCAATCAAATCCTTGACAGCAAGGTTGAGCACATGCCCCATGCAGCGGATGTGCCCATCCTTGCTGAAGTTGTCATTNATACATCTTGTCCCACAGTCCCCAATCCTTCACTGCGGCAGAGAAGAGGTCAAATACAGCTGCAGCAGTGGCATCATCTGAACATGAGGGAAAAGCCAACGCCACACTTTGCATCTGCCACTCGGAAATCCAGTGGCAAGTTATGCCCAAGTACTTGTGGTTGGCATCACTCTGCCAACCGTCTGTGGTGAATGAGACCCCCGTGCACACAAGGGCAAACATCTTCCTCAGCTTCTTCCTGAAGGCTGCTGCACCATTCTTGATGAGTCTTGTGAGTGTGATGCGGCTAGGTAGAATGGCAAAAGGATTGCAGTGCAGAAATGCTACCTTCAGCCAGTGAGACTCAATTGAGAAGAAAGACTGGTTCTTGTCCACCACATGCTTCCATATGCAGCTCTGAAAATACTTCTTGTTGAAACACACACCCACACCTGCCACCCCACGTGCCAGGGCCGTGTTGGTGTGGTCGACGTCCGCGGCAACCGCAGCAGCAGCACCCGTTGCCCTCTCCAAGTTTTGTTGCGCATCCAGCGCTTTCAGCTCCTTCCACCGGTCGTTGTGGTCCTTGCGGACATGCTTCCACATGCTGCTTGTCTGCCCATCGGTAATCGCAAACGACCCCTTCAGGCCTGTGCGTGCTTTGGGGCACAACTGGCACCATGCCCGCGGTTCTCCCTCGATCACGACGTACTCGAACACCGTCCATATCACGGACGGCTTCTTTGTCCGCTTGTCCAACCGCTGCGTCTTCGGGTTTAGTGTTGCTTGTACCAACTGCTTCGAGGAGGACACTGCCGGAGTCTCATTCGGTTTCTCCATGGCGGAGTGTGGACTGGCTGCGGTGGGGTGCAACGGAGGNCCCCCCCCCGGGCCGAGGACTCGCGATTCCCGAGTCGAGTCCGGACCACGATACTCGACTCGCGAGTCCGGACTCGGACTCGGACTCGCGAGTCTGGTCATCGAGTTCCGTCATTTGGCTTACAGGCTTAGCTTCAATACGCTATGGCACGGTGTGGAGACCATGCACGATGACCAACCAAAGTAGGCCTATGTCACTGACCATGACCAAATAATGTCACCAAGTGTGGTAAACCTTGACAACTCACATCACGAGTCACAAATGGTCAGGGTGGAAGACAATGGTTTGTGAATACTAGTTATCGACTAGCAAGTACAAATACCTTCAATATGTAGTGACACAATGTGGCTTCAATGCACATTGACCAACCAAAGTATGCATATGTCACTAACCATGACCAACAAATTTCACTTCATGTGGTCAACGTTGAAAACGCATAACACGAGTCACAAATGGTCAGAGGGGAAAACAATGCGTTGGGAATACTAGTTATCAACTAGCAAGTAAAAAGACCTTCAACAAGCAGTGGCACGGTATGGCTAGCATGCACAGTGACCAACCAAAGGATGCATACGTCACTGACTACGACCGAATACGTCCACTATGTGTGGTCAACATTGACAACTCATAACACGAGTGACAAATGGTCAGAGGGAGAGACAATGGTTTGGGAAGCCTATGTATTGACTAGAAAGGACAAAGAACTTCAATACGTAGTGGCACGATGTGGCTAATATGCACACCAAACAACCAAACTAGGCATATGTCACTGATCATGACCAGAGAATTTCAATATGGGTGGTCAACATTGACCAACCATAACATGAGTCACAAACGGTCAGGAGAGAAAACAATGCTATGGGAATATTGGTCCTCAACTGCCAAGTACAATGACCGTCAATCAGTAGTAGCACGGTGTGGCTACCATGCACAACAACCGACCAAAGTAGGCATATGTACTGCCTTTGACCAAAGAAATCCGCTGTGTGTGGTCAACGTTGACAACTCATGATACGAGTCACAAATGGTCAGAGGGGGAAGTAATGGTTTGGGAACACCAGGTATCAAATAGCAAGCACAATGGGCTCCAATACGTTGTGGCACGGTGTGGAGACCATGCACGATGACCAACCAAAGTAGGCATATGTCACAAACCATGACCAAATAATGCCACTAAGTGTGGTAAACGTTGACAACTCATAACACGAGTCACAAATGGTCAGGGTGGAAGATAATGGTTTTTTAATACTAGTTATCGACCAACAAGTACAAACACCTTCAATATGTAGTGGCACAATGTGGCTACAATGCACTGTGACCAACCAAAGTATGCATATGTCACTAACCATGACCAAAAAATTTCACTTCATGTGGTCAACGTTGAAAATGCATAACACGATTCACAAATGGTCAGAGGGGGAAACAATGGGTTGTGAACTAGTTATCAACCAGCAAGTACAAAGACCTTCAACAAGCAGTGGCACGGTATGGCTAGCATGCACAGTTACCAACCAAATGATGCATACGTCACTGGCTACGACCAAATAAGTCCACTATGTGTGGTCAACATTGACAACTCATAACACAAGTCACAGATGATCAGAGGGAGAGACAATGGTTTGAAAAGCCAATGTATTGACTAGAAAGGACAAAGAACTTCAATACGTAGTGGCACGGTGTGGCTAATATGCACACCAAACAACCAAACTAGGCATATGTCACTGATCATGACCAGAGAATTTCAATATAGGTGGTCAACATTGACCAACCATAACACGAGTCACAAACGGTCAGGAGAGGAAACAATGCTATGGGAATATTGGTTCTCAACTACCAAGTACAATGACCATCAATCAGTAGTAGCACGGTGTAGCTACCATGCACAATGAATGACCAAAGTAGACATATATACTGCCTTTGAGCAAAGAAATCCGCTGTGTGTGGTCAATGTTGACAAGTCATAATACGAGTCACAAATGGTCAGAGGGGGAAGCAATGGTTTGGGAACACCAAGTATCAAATAGCAAGCACAAGGGGCTTCAATACGTTGTGGCACGGTGTGGAGACCATGCACGATGACGAACCAAGGTAGGCATATGTCACAAACCATGACCAAATAATGCCACTAAGTGTGGTAAACGTTGACAACTCATAACACGAGTCACAAATGGTCAGAGGGGAAAACAATGGGTTGAGAATATCAGTTTTCAACTAGCAAGTACAAAGACCTTCAACAAGCAATGGCACAGTATGGCTAGCGTGCACAGTGACCAACCAAAGAATGCATATGTCACTGACTACGAACGAATAAGTCCACTATGTGTGGTCAACATTGACAACTCATAACATGAGTCACAAATGGTCAGAGGGAGAGAGAATGATTTGGGAAGCCTATGTATTGACTAGAAAGGACAAAGAACTTCAATACGTAGTGGCACGGTGTGGCTAATATGCACACCAAACAACCAAACTAGGCATATGTCACTGATCATGGCCAGAGAATTTCAATATGGGTGGTCAACGTTGACCAACCATAACACGAGTCACAAACGGTCAGGAGAGGAAACAATTCTATGGGAATATCGGTTCTCAACTACCAAGTACAACGACCTTCAGTCAGTAGGAGCATGTTGTGGCTACCATGCACAATGACCGACCAAACTAGGCATATGTACTGCCTTTGCCCAAAGAAATCCGCTGTGTGTGGTCAACGTTGACAACTCATAATACGAGTCACAAATGGTCAGAGGGGGAAACAATGGTTTGTGAACACCAAGTAGCAAATAGCAAGCACAAGGGGCATCAATACGCTGTGGCACGGTGTGGAGACCATGCACGATGACCGACCAAAGTAGGCATATGTCACTGATCATGACCAAATAATGTCACCAAGTGTGGTAAAATTTGACAACTCATAGCACGCGTCACAAATGGTCAGGGTGGAAGATAATGGTTTGTGAATACTAGTTATCGACTAGCAAGTACAAATACCTTCAATATGAGTGGCACAATGTGGCTTCAATGCACAGTGACCAACCAAAGTATGCAGATGTCACTAACCATGACCAACAAATTTCACTTCATTTGGTCAACGTTGAAAACGCATAACACGAGTCACAAATGGTCAGAGGGGAAAACAATGAGTTGGGAACACTAGTTATCAACTAGCAAGTACAAAGTCCTTCAACAAGCAGTGCCACGGTATGGCTAGCGTGCACAGTGACCAACCAATGTATGCATACGTCACTGACTACGACCGAATAAGTCCACTATGTGTGATCAACATTGACAACTCATAACAAAAGTCACAAATGGTCAGAGGGATAGAAATGGGTTTGGGAAGCCTATGTATCAACTGTAAAGGACAAAGAACTTCAATACGTAGTGGCACGGTGTGGCTAATATGCACACCAAACAACCAAACTAGGCATGTCTCACTGATCATGACCAGAGAATTTCAATATGGGTGGTCAACATTGACCATCCATAACACGAGTCACAAACGGTCAGGAGAGGAAACAAAGCTATGGGAATATTGGTTCTCAACTACCAAGTACAACGACCGTTAATCAGCAGTAGCACGGTGTGGCTACCATGCACAATGACCGACCAAAGTAGGCGTGTATACTGCCTTTGAGCAAAGAAATCCGTTGTGTGTGGTCAATGTTGACAACTCATAATACGAGTCACAAATGGTCAGAGGGGGAAGCAATGGTTTGGGAGCACCAGGTATCAAATAGCAAGCACAAGGGACTTCAATACGTTGTGGCACGGTGTGGAGACCATGCACGATGACGAATCAAGGTAGGCCTATGTCACAAACCATGACCAAATAATGCCACTAAGTGTGGTAAACGTTGACAACTCATAACACGAGTCACAAATGATCAGGGTGGAAGATAATGGTTTGTGAATACTAGTTATCGACTAGCAAGTACAAACACCTTCAATATGTAGTGGCACAACGTGGCTACAATGCACAGTGACCAACCAAAGTATGCATATGTCACTAACCATGACCAACAAATTTCACTTCATGTGGTCAACGTTGAAAACGCATAACACGATTCACAAATGGTCAGAGGGGGAAACAATGGGTTGTCAACACTAGTTATCAACCAGCAAGTACAAAGACCTTCAACAAGCAGTGGCACGGTATGGCTAGCGTGCACAGTGACCAACCAAAGGATGCATACGTCACGGACTACGACCGAATAAGTCCACTATGTGTGGTCAACATTGACAACTCATAACACGAGTCACAAATGATCAGAGGGATAGACAATGGTTTGGAAAGTCTATGTATTGACTAGAAAGGACAAAGAACTTCAATACGTAGTGGCACGGTGTGGCTAATATGCACACCAAACAACCAAACTAGGCATATGTCACTGATCATGACCAGATAATTTCAAGAAGTGTGGTCAACGTTGACCAACCATAACACGAGTCACAAACGGTCAGGAGAGGAAACAATGCTATGGGAATATCCGTTCTCAACAACCAAGTACAACGACCTTCAGTCAGTAGTAGCACGGTGTGAATACCTTGCACAATGACCGACCAAACTGGGCATATGTACTGCCTTTGACCAGAGAAGTCCGCTGTGTGTGGTCAACGTTGACAACTCATAATACGAGTCACAAATGGTCAGAGGGGGAAACAATGGTTTGGGAACACCAAGTATCAAATAGCAAGCACAAGGGGCATCAATACGCTGTGGCACGGTGTGGAGACCATGCACGATGACCAACCAAAGTAGGCATATGTCACTGACCATGACCAAATAATGTCACCAAGTGTGGTAAACTTTGACAACTCATAACACGAGTCACAAATGGTCAGGGTGGAAGATAATGGTTTGTGAATACTAGTTATCGACTAGCAAGTACAGATATCTTCAATACGTAGTGGCACAATGTGGCTTCACTGCACAGTGACCAACCAAAGTAGCAGATGTCACTAACCATGACCAACAAATTTCACTTCATGTGGTCAACGTTGAAAACGCATAACACGAGTCACAAATGGTCAGAGGGGAAAACAATG
>SZWC01007664.1:898-13441 GCA_023375785.1 Penium margaritaceum | reverse complement strand
TAGGCATATGTACTGCCTTTGACCAAAGAAATCCGCTGTGTGTGGTCAACGTTGACAACTCATAATACGAGTCACAAATGGTCAGAGGGGGAAACAATGGTTTGGGAACACCAAGTATCAAATAGCAAGCACAAGGGGCATCAATACACTGTGGCACGGTGTGGAGACCATGCACGATGACCAACCAAAGTAGGCATATGTCACTAACCATGACCAAATAATGTCACCAAGTGTGGTAAACTTTGACAACTCATAACACGAGTCACAAATGGTCAGGGTGGAAGATAATGGTTTGTGAATACTAGTTATCGACTAGCAAATACAAACACCTTCAATATGTAGTGGCACAATGTGGCTTCAATGCACAGTGACCAACCAAAGTATGCAGATGTCACTAACCATGACCAACAAATTTCACTTCATGTGGTCAACGTTGAAAACGCATAACACGAGTCACAAATGGTCAGAGGGGAAAACAATGNAGATAATGGTTTGTGAATACTAGTTATCGACTAGCAAGTACAAATACCTTCAATATGTAGTGGCACAATGTGGCTTCAATGCAGAGTGACCAACCAAAGTATGCAGATGTCACTAACCATGACCAACAAATTTCACTTCATGTGGTCAACGTTGAAAACGCATAACACGAGTCACAAATGGTCAGAGGGGAAAGAATGAGTTGGGAACACTAGTTATCAACTAGCAAGTACAAAGACCTTCAACAAGCAGTGGCAGGGTATGGCTAGCGTGCACAGTGAACAACCCAAGGATGCATACGTCACTGACTATGCCCGAATAAGTCCACCATGTGTGTTCAACATTGACAACTCATAACACGNGTCACAAATGGTCAGAGGGAGAGGCAATGGTTTGGGAAGCCTATGTATTGACTAGAAAGGACAAAGAACTTCAATACGTAGTGGCACGGTGTGGTTAATATGCACACGAAATAACCAAACTAGGCATATGTCACTGATCATGACCAGAGAATTTCAATATGGGTGGTCAACGTTGACCAACCATAACACGAGTCACAAACGGTCAGGCAAGGAAACAATGCTATGGGAATATTGGTTCTCAACTACCAAGTTCAATGACCGTCAATCAACAGTAGCACGGTGTGGCTACCATGCACAATGACCGACCAAAGTAGGCATATATACTGCCTTTGAGCAAAGAAATCCGTTGGGTGTGGTCAACGTTGACAACTCTAATACGAGTCGCAAATGGTCAGAGGGGGGAAGCAATGGTTTGGGAACACCAGGTATCAAATAGCAAGCACAAGGGGCTTCAATACGTTGTGGCACGGTGTGGATACGATGCACGATGACCAACCAAAGTAGGCATATGTCACTGACCATGACCAAATAATGTCACTAAGTGTGGTAAACTTTGACAACTCATAACACGAGTCACAAATGGTCAGGGTGGAATATAATGGTTTGTGAATACTAGTTATCGACTATCAAGTACAAATACCTTCAATATGTAGTGGCACTGTGTGGCTTCAATGCACAGTGACCAACCAAATTATGCATATGTCACTAACCATGAACAACAAATTTCACTTCATGTGGTCAATATTGAAAATGCATAACACGAGTCACAAATGGTCAGAGGGGAAAACAATGGGTTTGGAACACTAGTTATCAATTAGCAAGTACAAAGACCTTCAACAAGCAGTGGCACGGTATGGCTAGCGTGCACAGTGACCAATCCGATGATGCATACGTCACTGACTACGGCCGAATAAGTCCACTATGTGTGGTTAACATTGACAACTCATAACACGAGTCACAAATGGTCAGAGGGAGAGACAACGGTTTGGGAGGCCTATGTATTGACTAGAAAGGACAAATAACTTCAATACGTAGAGGCACGGTGTGGCTAATATGCACACCAAACAACCAAACTAGGCATATGTCACTGATCATGACCAGAGAATTTCAATGTGGGTGGTCAACGTTGACCAACCATAACACGAGTCACATACGGTCAAGAGAGGAAACAATGCTATGGGAATATCATTTCTCAACTACCAAGTACAACGACATTCAGTCAGTAGTAGCACGGTTTTGCTACCATGCACAATGACCGGCCAAAGTAGGCATATGTACTGCCTTTGACCAAAGAAATCCGCTGTGTGTGGTCAACGTTGACAACTCATAATACAAGTCACAAATGGTCAGAGGGGGAAACAATGGATTGGGAACACTAGGTGTCAAATTGCAAGCACAAGGGGCTTCAATACATTGTGGCACGGTGTGGAGACCATGCACGATGACCAGCCAAAGTAGGCATATGTCACTAACCATGACCAAATAATGTCACTAAGTATGGTAAACCTTGACAACTCATAACACAACTCACAAATGGTCAGGGTGGAAGATAATGGTTTATGGATACTAGTTATCGACTAGCAAGTACAAATACCTTCAATATGTAGTGGCACAATGTGGCTTCAATGCACAGTGACCATCCAAAGTATGTATATGTCCTGACCATGACGGAAAAGTTTCACTTCATGTGGTCAATGTTGACAACTCACAACACGATTCACAGATATTCAGAGGGGGTAGCAATGGTTTGGGAAGACTAGCTATCAACTAGAAAGCACGTAGACCTTTGATACGTAGTGAAACGGCGTGGTAACCATGTACAGTGACAAACCAAAGTAGGCATATGTCACTAACCATGACCAAATGGATTTCGCAGTGTGTGGTCTACATTGAAAACTCATAACATGAGTCACAAATGGTCAGAGGGGGGAACCATGGGTTGGGAACACTAGTTATTAACTAGCAAGTAGAAAGATTTTCAACAAGTAGTGGCACGGTGTGGCTAGCATGCACAGTGACCAACCAAAGGATGCATGTGTCACAGACTATGACCGAAAAAGTCCACTACGTACGGTCAACATTGACAACTCATAACACCAGTCACAAATGGTCAGAGGGAGAGACAATGGTTTGGGAATCCTATATATCGACTGGAAACGACAAAGAACTTCAATACGTAGTGGCATGTTGTGGCTACTATGCACACCAAACAACCAAAACCAGGCATATGTCACTGACCATGACCAGAAATTTTCAATATGGGTGGTCAACATTCACCAACCACAACACGAATCACAAACGGTCAGAGGGGAAAACAATGGTCTGGGAATATCCGTTCTCAACTAGCAAGTACAGTGACCTTCAATCATTATAAGCACGGTGTGTCTACCATGTACAATGCCCGACCAAAGTAGGCACGTGTACTGCCTTTCACCAAAGAAATCCGCTGTGTGTGGTCAATGTTGACAACTCATAATAGGAGTCACAACGTTAGAGGGGGAGACAATGGTTTGGGAACACCAGGTATCAACTAGGAAGCACAAGGATCTTCAATAAGCTGTGCCACGGTGTGGATACCATGCACGATATCCAACCAAAGTAGGCATATGCCACTGACCATGACCAAATAATGTCAGTAAGTGTTGTAAACTTTGACAACTCACAACACGAGTCACAAATGGTCAGGGTGCAAGATAATGGTTTGTGAATACTAGTTATGGACTAGGAAGTACAAATACCTTCAATATGTAGTGGCACCTTGTGGCTACAATGCACAGTGACCAACCAAAGTATGCACATGTCACTGACCATGTCCAACAAATTTCACTTCATGTGGTCAACGTTGAAAACGCATAACACGAGTCACAAATGGTCAGAGGGAGAGACAATGGTTTGGAAAGCCTATGTATTGACTAGAAAGGACAAAGAACTTCAATACGTAGTGGCACGGTGTGGCTAATATGCACACCAAACAACCAAACTAGGCATATGTCAGTGATCATGACCAGGGAATTTCAATATGGGTGGTCAACATTGACCAACCATAACACAAGTCACAGACGGTCAGGAGAGGAAACAATACTATGGGAATATTGGTTCTCAACTACCAAGTACAATGACCGTCAATCAGTAGTAGCACGGTGTGGCTACCATGCACAATGACCGACCAAAGTAGACATATGTACTGCCTTTGAGCAAAGAAATCCGCTGTGTGTGGTCAATGTTGACAACTCATAATACGAGTCACAAATGGTCAGAGGGGGAAGCAATGGTTTGGGAACACCAGGTATCAAATAGCAAGCACAAGGGGCTTCAATACGTTCTGGCACGGTGTGGAGACCATACACGATGACCAACCAAAGTAGGCATATGTTACAAACCATGACCAAATAATGCCACTAAATGTGGTAAACTTTGACAACTCATAACACGAGTCACAAATCGTCATGGTGGAAGATAATGGTTTGTGAATACTAGTTATTGACTAGCAAGTACAAACACCTTCAATATGTAGTGACACAATGTGGCTACAATGCACAGTGACCAACCAAAGTATGCATATGTCACTAACCATGACCAACAAATTTCACTTCATGTGGTCAACGTTGAGAACACATAGCACGATTCACGAATGGTCAGAGGGGGGAACAATGGGTTTTGAACACTAGTTATGAACCAGCAAGTACAAAGACCTTCAACAAGCAGTGGCACGGTATGGCTAGCGTGCACAGTGACCAACCACAGGATGCATACGTCACTGACTACGACCGAATAAGTCCACTATGTGTGGTCAACATTGACAACCCATAACACGAGTCACAACTGATCAGAGGGAGACACAATGGTTTGAAAACCTATGTATTGACTAGAAAGGACAAAGAACTTCAATACGTAGTGGCACGGTGTGGCTAAAATGCACACGAAACAACCAAACTAGGCATATGTCACTGATCAGTACCAGAGACTTTCAATATGGGTGGTCAACATTGACCAAGCATAACACGATTCACAAACGTTCAAGAGAGGAAACAATGCTATGGGAATATTGGTTCTCAACTACCAAGTACAACAACCGTCGATCAGTAGTAGCACGGTATGGCTACCATGCACAATGACCGACCAAAGTAGGCATATGTACTGCCTTTGACCAAAGGTATCCGCTGTGTGTGGTCAACGTTGACAACTCATAATACGAGTCACAAATGGTCAGAGGGGGAAGCAATGGTTTGGGAAGACCAGGTATCAAATAGCAAGCACAAGGGGCTTCAATACGTTGTGGCACGGTGTGGAGACCATGCACGATGACCAAGCAAAGTAGGCATATGTCACTGACCATGACCAAATAATGCCACTAAGTGTGGTAAACTTTGACAACTCATAGCACGAGTCACAAATGGTCAGGGTGGAAGATAATGGTTTGTGAATACTAGTTATCAACTAGCAAGTACAAACACCTTTAATATGTAGTGGCACAATGTGGCTACAATGCACAGTGACCAACCAAAGTATGCATATGTCACTAACTATGACCAACAAATTTCACTTCATGTGGTCAACGTTGAAAACGCATAACACGATTCACAAATGGTCAGAGAGGGGAAACAATGGGTTGTGAACACTAGTTATCAACCAGCAAGTACAAAGACCTTCAACAAGCAGTGGCACGGTATGGCTAGCGTGCACAGTGACCAATCAAAGGATGCATACGTCCCTGACTACGACCGAATAAGTCCACTATGTGTGGTCAACATTGACAACTCATAACACGAGTCACAAATGGTCAGAGGGGGAGATAATGGTTTGGGAATACTAGTTATCAACTAGCAAGTACAAACACCTTTAATATGTAGTGGCAGAATGTGGCTACAATGCACAGTGACCAGCCAAAGTATGCATATGTCACTAACTATGACCAACAAATTTCACTTCATGTGGTCAACGTTGAAAACGCATAACACGATTCACAAATGGTCAGAGAGGGGAAACAATGGGTTGTGAACACTAGTTATCAACCAGCAAGTACAAAGACCTTCAACAAGCAGTGGCACGGTATGGCTAGCGTGCACAGTGACCAATCAAAGGATGCATACGTCCCTGACTACGACCGAATAAGTCCACTATGTGTGGTCAACATTGACAACTCATAACACGAGTCACAAATGGTCAGAGGGGGAGATAATGGTTTGGGAATACTAGTTATCAACTAGCAAGTACAAACACCTTTAATATGTAGTGGCAGAATGTGGCTACAATGCACAGTGACCAGCCAAAGTATGCATATGTCACTAACTATGACCAACAAATTTCACTTCATGTGGTCAACGTTGAAAACGCATAACACGATTCACAAATGGTCAGAGAGGGGAAACAATGGGTTGTGAACACTAGTTATCAACCAGCAAGTACAAAGACCTTCAACAAGCAGTGGCACGGTATGGCTAGCGTGCACAGTGACCAATCAAAGGATGCATACGTCCCTGACTACGACCGAATAAGTCCACTATGTGTGGTCAACATTGACAACTCATAACACGAGTCACAAATGGTCAGAGGGGGAGATAATGGTTTGGGAATACTAGTTATCAACTAGCAAGTACAAACACCTTTAATATGTAGTGGCAGAATGTGGCTACAATGCACAGTGACCAGCCAAAGTATGCATATGTCACTAACTATGACCAACAAATTTCACTTCATGTGGTCAACGTTGAAAACGCATAACACGATTCACAAATGGTCAGAGAGGGGAAACAATGGGTTGTGAACACTAGTTATCAACCAGCAAGTACAAAGACCTTCAACAAGCAGTGGCACGGTATGGCTAGCGTGCACAGTGACCAATCAAAGGATGCATACGTCCCTGACTACGACCGAATAAGTCCACTATGTGTGGTCAACATTGACAACTCATAACACGAGTCACAAATGGTCAGAGGGGGAGATAATGGTTTGGGAATACTAGTTATCAACTAGCAAGTACAAACACCTTTAATATGTAGTGGCAGAATGTGGCTACAATGCACAGTGACCAGCCAAAGTATGCATATGTCACTAACTATGACCAACAAATTTCACTTCATGTGGTCAACGTTGAAAACGCATAACACGATTCACAAATGGTCAGAGAGGGGAAACAATGGGTTGTGAACACTAGTTATCAACCAGCAAGTACAAAGACCTTCAACAAGCAGTGGCACGGTATGGCTAGCGTGCACAGTGACCAATCAAAGGATGCATACGTCCCTGACTACGACCGAATAAGTCCACTATGTGTGGTCAACATTGACAACTCATAACACGAGTCACAAATGGTCAGAGGGGGAGATAATGGTTTGGGAATACTAGTTATCAACTAGCAAGTACAAACACCTTTAATATGTAGTGGCAGAATGTGGCTACAATGCACAGTGACCAGCCAAAGTATGCATATGTCACTAACTATGACCAACAAATTTCACTTCATGTGGTCAACGTTGAAAACGCATAACACGATTCACAAATGGTCAGAGAGGGGAAACAATGGGTTGTGAACACTAGTTATCAACCAGCAAGTACAAAGACCTTCAACAAGCAGTGGCACGGTATGGCTAGCGTGCACAGTGACCAATCAAAGGATGCATACGTCCCTGACTACGACCGAATAAGTCCACTATGTGTGGTCAACATTGACAACTCATAACACGAGTCACAAATGGTCAGAGGGGGAGATAATGGTTTGGGAATACTAGTTATCAACTAGCAAGTACAAACACCTTTAATATGTAGTGGCAGAATGTGGCTACAATGCACAGTGACCAGCCAAAGTATGCATATGTCACTAACTATGACCAACAAATTTCACTTCATGTGGTCAACGTTGAAAACGCATAACACGATTCACAAATGGTCAGAGAGGGGAAACAATGGGTTGTGAACACTAGTTATCAACCAGCAAGTACAAAGACCTTCAACAAGCAGTGGCACGGTATGGCTAGCGTGCACAGTGACCAATCAAAGGATGCATACGTCCCTGACTACGACCGAATAAGTCCACTATGTGTGGTCAACATTGACAACTCATAACACGAGTCACAAATGGTCAGAGGGGGAGATAATGGTTTGGGAATACTAGTTATCAACTAGCAAGTACAAACACCTTTAATATGTAGTGGCAGAATGTGGCTACAATGCACAGTGACCAGCCAAAGTATGCATATGTCACTAACTATGACCAACAAATTTCACTTCATGTGGTCAACGTTGAAAACGCATAACACGATTCACAAATGGTCAGAGAGGGGAAACAATGGGTTGTGAACACTAGTTATCAACCAGCAAGTACAAAGACCTTCAACAAGCAGTGGCACGGTATGGCTAGCGTGCACAGTGACCAATCAAAGGATGCATACGTCCCTGACTACGACCGAATAAGTCCACTATGTGTGGTCAACATTGACAACTCATAACACGAGTCACAAATGGTCAGAGGGGGAGATAATGGTTTGGGAATACTAGTTATCAACTAGCAAGTACAAACACCTTTAATATGTAGTGGCAGAATGTGGCTACAATGCACAGTGACCAGCCAAAGTATGCATATGTCACTAACTATGACCAACAAATTTCACTTCATGTGGTCAACGTTGAAAACGCATAACACGATTCACAAATGGTCAGAGAGGGGAAACAATGGGTTGTGAACACTAGTTATCAACCAGCAAGTACAAAGACCTTCAACAAGCAGTGGCACGGTATGGCTAGCGTGCACAGTGACCAATCAAAGGATGCATACGTCCCTGACTACGACCGAATAAGTCCACTATGTGTGGTCAACATTGACAACTCATAACACGAGTCACAAATGGTCAGAGGGAGAGACAATGGTTTGGGAAGCCTATGTATTGACTAGAACGGACAAAGAAGTTCAATATGAAGTGATACGGTGTGGCTAATATGCACCCCAAACAACCAAACTAGGCATATGTCACTGATCATGACCAGAGAATTTCAATAAGGGTGGTCAACGTTGACCAACCATAACACGAGTCACAGACGGTCAGAAGAGGAAACAATGCTATGGGAATATTGGTTCTCAACTACCAAGTACAATGACATTCAGTCAGTAGTAGCACGGTGTGGCTACCATGCACAATGACCGACCAAAGTAGGCATATGTACTGCCTTTGACCAAAGGTATCCGCTGTGTGTGGTCAACGTTGACAACTCATAATACGAGTCACAAATGGTCAGAGGGGGAAACAATGGTTTGGGAACACCAAGTAGCAAATAGCAAGCACAAGGGGCATCAATACGCTGTGGCACGGTGTGGATACCATGCACGATGACCGACCAAAGTAGGCATATGTCACTGACCATGACCAAATAATGTCACCAAGTGTGGTAAACTTTGACAACTCATAACACGAGTCACAAATGGTCAGGGCGGAAGATAATGGTTTGTGAATACTAGTTATAAACTAGCAAGTACAAAGACCCTCAACAAGCAATGGCACGGTATGGCTAGCGTGCATAGTGACCAACCAAAGGATGCATACGTCACTGACTACGACCGAATAAGTCCACTATGTGTGATCAACATTGACAGCTCATAACACGAGTCACAAATGGTCAGAGGGAGAGACAATGGTTTGGGAAGCCTATGTATTGACTAGAAAGGACAAAGAACTTCAATACGTAGTGGCACGGTGTGGCTAATATACACACCAAACAACCAAACTAGGCATATGTCACTGATCATGACCAGAGACTTTCAATATGGGTGGTCAACAGTGACCAACCATAACACGAGTCACAAACGGTCAGGAGAGGAAACAATGCTATGGGAATATTGGTTCTCAACTACCAAGTACAACGACCGTCAATTAGTAGTAGCACGGTGTGGCTACCATGCACAATGACCGACCAAAGTAGGCATATATACTGCCTTTGAGCAAAGAAATCCGTTGTGTGGTAAACGTTGACAACTCATAATACGAGTCGCAAATGGTCAGAGGGGGAAGCAATGGTTTGGGAACACCAGGTATCAAATAGCAAGCACAAGGGGCTATAATACATTGTGGCACGGTGTGGAGACCATGCACGATGACCAACCAAAGTAGGAATATGTCACTGACCATGACCAAATAATGTTACTAAGTGTGGTAAACTTTGACAACTCATAACACGAGTCACAAATGGTCAGGGTGCAAGATAATGGTTTGTGAATACTAGTTATCGACTAGCAAGTACACATACCATCAATATGTAGTGGCACGGTGTGGCTTCAATGTACAGTGACTAACCAAATTATGCTTATGTCACTAACCATGACCAACAAATATCACTTCATGTGGTCAACGTTGAAAACGCATTTTACGAGTCACAAATGGTCAGAGGGGAAAACAATGGGTTGGGAACACTAGTTATCAACTAGCAAGTACAACGACCTTCAACAAGCAGTGGCACGGTATGGCTAGCGTGCACAATGACCAATCCAAGGATGCATGCGTCACTGACTACGACCGAATAAGTCTGTCGAAAACAGAATCTGACAAGTCAAGCCTCTCGGAGAATATCCGAGCTCTCAATAATGGTTCAGGTCCAAGACCGAACCACCTTGACCTAACGGCTCTCGGCCAAACTGACCATTGAGTTCGATGCTTCAAGTCATCCCCTAATAAAGTGCAACGTGTCACCCGCGTCCGGCTAGCGGAAAGAAGCTGTTGCTCATCTGTCCTATTCTGCCCTTTTTATACCNTGCTTATGTCACTAACCATGACCAACAAATATCACTTCATGTGGTCAACGTTGAAAACGCATTTTACGAGTCACAAATGGTCAGAGGGGAAAACAATGGGTTGGGAACACTAGTTATCAACTAGCAAGTACAACGACCTTCAACAAGCAGTGGCACGGTATGGCTAGCGTGCACAATGACCAATCCAAGGATGCATGCGTCACTGACTACGACCGAATAAGTCTGTCGAAAACAGAATCTGACAAGTCAAGCCTCTCGGAGAATATCCGAGCTCTCAATAATGGTTCAGGTCCAAGACCGAACCACCTTGACCTAACGGCTCTCGGCCAAACTGACCATTGAGTTCGATGCTTCAAGTCATCCCCTAATAAAGTGCAACGTGTCACCCGCGTCCGGCTAGCGGAAAGAAGCTGTTGCTCATCTGTCCTATTCTGCCCTTTTTATACCGAGGATGTTCATTCCCTCGAGTTAACCAGAACAGTTTTGCTCATCCTGTTCCCCTTTGGTTCCGCAGCTTCATCGCCGTGTCTTCGCTCTATTCTCCCCTTGCACTCCCTGTCTTCGCCACCCCTCAACGCTTCGCTCCGTCACTCTCGCTCCTTCGCTTAGTCCTCATACCTCGCCGACTATCATTCTCCTCGTCTGCGCCTTCTCTCACATCAACCTGCCCACCTCGGCTACCTCGCTTCTCAGGCTCTACCTACTCTTGCGACTAACTCCTCGGACCGCTCTCGCTTGCGTCACTCTGCTGACGTACACGTGCACGTCCATTGCTTCTGCTTGCTTTTGCTGCTGCCAATCTCGTGACTGCATTCTTCTGACATGGTATCAGAGCTTCAGGCAACATCACCTGGAGATCCGTGACCGCGTCATCCCTCCGCCTCCGCTCCCGCTCCATCGCTTCCGCTCACATTCCTCTGCCGCCGCTGCCATCACTCCGCGTCTCTCCGCTTCATCCGCAGCTGACATCAGCAGTCCTGCCTGACGAGTTCTCCACGCTGAAGAAACGTCTCGTCGTCCTAAGAAGGCCCTGCGCCCACTTCCGCGCCTGTGGCTAACAACTGGTGACGAGTCACCCACATCAGCCGCAAGCAACTCTCGAGCCGCCGTCTTCCGTCAACTACCAAGAAGCTTCCTGATCTCTACCATCTGCTGCCTCGCATAACGTCTGCCTCCACCAGCATCTCTCTCCCTTTCTTCTCGACTCATCAGCCTCATCTGCCCCTTCCTCGCTGTCATCCTCATCTTCCCGCATCTGTCATCTCGAGCCGCGTCCTCGCACCGCCTTTTCGCGTCGTCAGGAACATCAGCTCAACCCAACCGTCAGGACATCGGACACCACCAGTCTTCTTGCTCCCATTGCGAGCCAACTGGGGAACAAGCCGTCACTCTCCTAACATCAGCGGACTGGTGCCTCTGCTCGCCGTACGACTTCCTCTGCTGCATCTGCCGTCCTCTCGCCGCCGGGACATCGGACACCACCAGTCTTCCTGCCCGTCGGTCTCGGGCTAACTGGGGAACAAGCCGTCACTCTCTCGAAAGGTGAGCACTTGGTTGTCACGTGCCGCCTTCTTCCTCTGCGCTCCGCAACCTCCAGCCTCCACCTCCACCGTATTTTCTTCTGCTCATCCGCATCGATTTCTGCCGCGCCTCGCTCCCCTCCTCATCATCTTCGCTCCAGCTTCCGCCTCAGTTCCCTCTGCCCTCCGCGAGTCGCCCTCCATCATCAGCATCGTTCACGCCGCCCTCTTATCAGCTCCTCCTCATCTGCCTTCTCGAGCCGCCTTCATCCCTCATCCACGCCGCCTTCGTCTCTGCGCTCCGCAACCTCCAGCCTCATCTCTGTCTCTGCATCATCAGCATCATCCGCACCGCCTCCTCATCAGCTTATCCTCATCTACCTTCTCAAGCCGTCCTCAGCCCTCAGTTCGCGCCGCCCCTCGCATCCATCCTCAGCCTTCGTCA
>SZWC01007663.1:109021-116222 GCA_023375785.1 Penium margaritaceum | reverse complement strand
GAGGGGTAGTGCGCAACCACCCCTCGCATCAGCGAGGAGGGAGGGCCGAACCGGCCCTCCCGCTACATTCCTCCCCACTTATTATGAACCGTCCCGGTTCATGAACAACAAGTAGGATTGTCAGTCAGTGAGTCATCAACATTGTGAAAGAAAATTAATAATTTCAATCACCAGCTAAACATGAACACGTGCATGGTACTTAGACCTAAGCTGCAGCTTGTAGGTCAGCACGGCTAGCGGCCTCCCCCCTTTAGGCTGGAGCGTCCGCGCGACAACCATGTTGGGCGTCCCCAACCTCCTATGGTCGCTGTCCATGAACGCTGCCCTGTGGGAATGTTGTTCATTTTTCCGCGTTCAGGTGGTACCTCCTGCCACGCGTCGATCCGTGCGAGCTGCAAGCTTGCTCCAGTACTCGTTGGCCACCCCTGTGGGCAACCGAGATTCGGGCTCCCATGAAATATGTTCAGGTCCACAACCGGCCCAATGAACGAGGTACTCCCTGACAACGCGCGAACGAAGAGTACGCTCTCGGTGCTCGAGTAGGCGAAGGACCTCGTATTGGCCGTCGGCAGCCGGGACTGTTGGCGGTGGCTGAACAGTTCCTTCTGCCTTGTATGGAGCGAGCAGGCTCACATGAAACACGTCATGTATCTTCATACTCAGCGGAAGTAGCAATCGGTATGCCACTGGCCCGATGCGTGCCCCAATGGGAAACGGCCCAATCCACTTCGGTAGAAGTTTTCTTGCCCCTGGCGACTGCAGCCGAAGGTTTTTAGTGCTAAGCAGCACTTTGTCGCCGATGTCAAACGAGACCTCTTGGCGACCTTTGTCGGCATATGCCTTTTTGTCGCTGCCAAGCTGCTTGAAGGTGACCCTTCGCCTCCTGTAACAAGGAGTCGATGCGCTCGACAAAGGCTTGAGCGGAAGGAACCTGCCCTCCTGTACTCCCACTCTTCACCAATGAAGAGGGTACCACTGGATGCCGACCACTGTTCAACACGAACGGTGTGAACTGTGTGGACTCGTTCACCGCGTTGTTCACCGCAAACTCTGCCGGTGCTAGGAATTCGTCCCAATCATACATGGCAGGGTCCACGTACATACGAAGCATCTACTCCAGTGTGCGATTCATGCACTCTGTTTGTCCGTCAGTTTGAGGGTGAAATGTTGTCGACATTTGCGACTCACTGCCGAAGTACTCGTGCATCTTTTGCCAGAACTTACTAGCAAATTTTCGATCCCGATCGGAGATACCGTACTGCCACGTGAAAAGAAGAAATAATATCTTTTTAGGCATCTTTTTATATTTATGTGAAATTGTACAGTCCTACTTTGTATTTGTGTGGAAATTGGGTACAACCTTGTCTTTATTTTGTGCATCGGACTAAATATACTCGTTCAGCAAGCACAACTCCCACGAGCGTCGAATAGCCGGCACACGAAACATTTGGCCACTAAATGTTTTCGCGAGACATCGCACTGCTCACAACATGTGGGCTTGCGTCTTGGCTGCGAATCATGGATGAGTCTCCACTAGTGGAGTTCGAAGTTCGATAATTGAAACTTCGAAATCCGGTCTCCCACTGCTTGTGCCGGGAATTGAACACGACAGGCCGTCGAATTTGTGTTTCTGTGGAACCAGGTTTGACTGTTTTGTATTTGTGTGGAACCACCAAGGACGCTTCTTCATTTATAAAAGAACTAAAATTGTTCTTGCATTTCTTTTCACGTGGCAGTACGGTAATGCGCAACGGCAAGCCGTGGTACTTTACGACACCCTCAAAGAAGAGACGAGCGGTCTCCTCTGCGTTCACGTCAGTGGTTGTAGGAATGAAGTGTGTCATCTTCGTTAAAAGATCCACAACCACTAGTATTGCATCATGGCCACAGGCCGTGTCCGGAAGACCAGTAATGAAGTCCATGCTGACGCACTCCCATGGAGTCCCAGGAATGGGAAGCTGCTGGAGCAGTCCAACAGGCTTCTTGTTACTAGCCTTTTTCCAAAGACGTGGGTCGCATGTCATGCAATACTTACGGACATCGACACTCCACCCTGGCCACCAATAGTGGTCCGAGAGTGCCTGTCCGGTCTTTCGGGGTCCCACGTGACCTGTGACTGGCTGGTCGTGGAACTGGGAGATAACCTTTGCTCGAAGGTCTCCCGAGTTTGGCACAACAACTTGTTCTCCGTGCCAGAAGATTCCTGCGGCTTCCACCAAGGCGTACTTGTCCAGATTTCGAGAGTTTTGAAACCAAGAATCTACACAGTATCCCATCCGGATCCTGTTTACAAAACCGTTGTAATGGATAATTTCTCGTGGTGGTTGACGCAGAGGTGCAGGGGGATCTGGTGGTTGTACGGTTGCTGTTGCAATGGCCATAAAACACCCACTGACCTCGGTGGTTTAATTTCCACAGGCTGTCGGCTTAGTGGATCGGCCACATTGATGCGTCCTGGCCGATATTCCCATGTGAACGAGAATCGACTCAGGTATTCGCTCCAACGCGCCTGTCGTCTCGACAGGTTCGGTTGCGTTTGGAAAAACACCAATGGATTATGGTCGGTCACGACCGTCACACCCCCTTCAGCACCCTCAAGGTAGCAACGCCACATCTTGAAAGCGTGTACTACCGCAAGGAGCTCTTGATCCCCAGTCGTGTACCGCGTTTCCGCGGGTATGAGCTTCCGGCTCTCGTACGCAACTGGGTGACCGTTCTACATGAGGACAGCTCCAAGTCCAACTACCGACGCATCACATCGAACCTCCCACCGTTGTGATGGATCTGGAAGAGCTAGGACGGGTGCCGTGGAGAGAAGCTCTTTGACTTTGAGAAAAGCGTTCTCGCAATCAGATCTCCATTCCCAACGCACGTCTTTTCGCGTGAGCCTGGTTAGTGGTACTACCAGGGTCGAATACCCTTGCATAAACCGTCGAAAGTAGTTTGCAAGGCCGAGGAAAGACCGAATCTGCCCAACATTTTCGGGGCATGGCCAGTCCACAACGGCTTGGACTTTTCGTGGGTGGACGCGGATGCCGTCCTTGCCGACGATGTGTCCAAGGTATTCGAGCTCATCTTGTGCAAACTTGCACTTTCTCACTTTCGCATAGAACATCTGTTCCCAAAGGATTGCGAGAACTTCGCGCAGATGTTCTATGTGCCCTTCCATTGATTTGGAGAAAACCAGGATGTCATCCAGGTAGACCAAGACAAACTGTCCAAGTTGCTTGGCGAACGTTCGGTTCATTTCTCCTTGGAAGGTTGCCGGGACATTTGTAAGCCCAAAGCATAACACTCGGAACTGATAGTGTCCCATGTGCGTTCGAAATGCGGTTTTACGCACATCATCTTCCGTGATGCGGATTTGATGGTACCCTTCAGACAAATCCAAGGACGAAAATACTTTTGCACCTTGGAGTTGGTCAAAAAGGTCCTCAATCCGCAATAAGGGGAATCGATTTTTCACCGTCAGCTTGTTCAATGCCCGGTAATCTACGCACATGCGGAAACCACCATCCTTTTTGTTCAAGAAAAGGATTGGCGCACCGTACGGCGAGCTACTTGGCTCGATCCATCCTTTTGCAAGGTACTCTTTAATTTGGCGTTCGGCCTCTCGCCTTTCTGCTGTACTAAGGCGATACATGGGTCTGAATGGAGGAGTAGCCTCCGGTTGCAGCGGAATCGTGTGGCCCATGTGTCTTTCTGGTGGAAGTCCAGCCGGTGGGTCTTGGAATACATCTGAGAACTCTGCCAATAGAGATCCGATCTCTTGTGGCATGTCTTCCGTGACGTCGTCCTCCACTTTCTGCAGCTGAGCCAAGAATTATCGACAACCTTGTCGAATACGTCTCTTGACCTGCATTGCAGACAAGCTGGCATGGACTTTGAGTCGGGTCGGTGATAATTCCGTACTCGGAATCAACGTAAAGCGGCGTTGTCCTTTTCGGAGGATCAAACACTTTGATTCAAAGCACATTAGAGCCTTGTTTTCACGGAGCCAGGGATCTCCTAGCACCACGTCAAACGGGTCAAGAAGGTTGAGTACCTTCAACGTGACACTCTGTGTGTACCCTTGAATACAAATTTTTGCTTTACAAGTACCGATTACGGGTACCGTACGGTTGTCACCGACAACTGCGCCATTCGATGGCTCGTACTTGAGGCCAACCTGACGGGTAAAGCCAAGGCTAACAAAAGAGTCGTCCTCTCCTGTGTCAGCAAGTACGTTCACGGGAGCACCAGCTAGGTGTCCTTTGAACTGCATCGTCATGTTGCCTCCACTCTTCCGAGTGAACAGACTCGACGACGGTAAGCCGAGTTTGTGATAAACACGGAATCTGTACGACGGGCGTCGCAACTCCCATGATTCACCCACTCGAGTCCACATCTTGTGGGCACGTGTGAATTCGGCCAGCACCTTCGAGTCTTTAAATTTCACTGGGTCGAAATCGTCGACTAAAGGTACTGCGAATGTGATTGAGCTCATTGCTTTGAAGGCGTTTGCTTCAATCACTGCGTTACACAACTCTTGCACAGTGGTTGGTGTCGCCACCACTAAGCAGGTTCAGTCATGCATCTCGTCTCGTGATGCAATATTTAGTGGGCAATGTTGATCAGCAAGTACAGAATGAGGCTCCATGAGAGGGGAGAAGACAACAGAGAAATTTGAACTCGTTAAAAACTCAAATTGTTTAACATCCTCGTTAGAAAACATGAACTCACACTTGTGATCCACTTTTACCCCTGAGTGGTCCCCAGTGACGTCACTCAGGGGTGGGGAAAACCCGCCCCACGGCCCTGACCGTTACCACGGCCGGGCCCATTGCCGCGACCGCGACCCTGTCCACGACCTTGTCCGCGGCCTCCTCCTGCACCATCCCCACTAGGTGGTGCTGCTGCAGCTAGCGCTGCGGCCTCTTGACCACCAGTAGCCTTAGGGCACTGAGCCTTAAAGTGGCCCGGCTGCATGCAGTTGTGGCAAAGCCCTTCGTGGAAGGCTGCGTTGCGACGCTCACGCGCCGCCTGCAGCTCGTCATTCTCGCGGCTGCACTTGTTGTTGGGACACTTGTGTCCACCAGCCTTCTTGGCTAGAGGGTTTGTAGGCTGCTTGCCCTTGGCCCCGCCTCGCTGTCCGGCTGACCCACCAGCCCCAACAGCGTCCACGCGCATGTCGCGCCCTTGATGTGCACGCGCGTTCGGCCGTGCATCAGAGTAGTGTTTCGGGTTCGCCGAATACACTTCGCTCATGTAGTCGCGCAACGCCTTCCAGCTTGTCCAAGCTTGGCCAGTGGCTGTTGTGGTGGTCTTGTCCTTCAGCTTCTTGCTGGTGAGACCATCACGCAAGTACTCCAGCACCATGCACTCCGAGTACTTGAACGTATGAGTTCCATCGCCCTCGGTGAAGCTTTCGGCTTCCTCCATGAGTGCGGTGAACTCGCTCAAGTAGGATTCGAGCGAGCTGCCCAGCTGCCTGAAGTCCTTGATCTTGTGGAAGGCGCGCTGCGCCTCCTCACGTTGGGTGCACTTCTTGCGCATGATCGCGTAAAAAGTCTCCCATGGCATGGGCTGCAACTTGAGGTGCGGCTGCTGTGCAGTCCACTCCTTGACCACGTACTTGAAGAGTTTGTCTTCAAGCCGCGTCGTGGTAAGGTCGCCCCACTGGCTGAGTGGAGCCTTGTGAACACGTAAAACATGCTCCATGCGGTTCAACCAGTCGGTTTACTTCACGTCCTTCCGGAAGATCTCCACACTGTGAAGGAAGGACGTGTTCATGACCGACTCCGAAGTCGTTGAAATAGGCAAGTCGTCGCTGCCACCGGCAGTGGCATCCGCAGCTGCGGCACGCGGCGCTTGCTGCTGCATCCGCACCTGGGTCACGCTGTGCAACGCCTTGTCGAGGTCGTTGCATCGGCGGCTTGCCTCATGGGCGGCTAGGCCCTGCAGCTGGCGATCACAGTCAAGGTCCGTGATGCTCTGCCCGACGTGGGCCAGCAGGTTGGAGAACGCGAACTTGAGCTCTGATGTCGTCAGAGCATCGGCAATAGCCTCCAGGTCCTCGCGTTGTCCGTGCACCCTTACCCAGTGCAAGAGGGTACGGTTCGCGTACACGCCTCTAAGGAGTCCCACCTTTCGGAGGAGGCTGTCGTCGGCGACGACGCTCGAGTGGGCGATGCCTTGCCCCATTGCGGCCGCATCGTAGGAAGGAGGGTCCGCCCACATTCCTCCGAGTGGTGCCGCATCTCCACCACCGGTGGTGATCTTGAGGCGGCCTGCGGCCTCGGCAACAAACTCCGCGAGCCTACGACGGTCATCGCAAATTGCCTTTGCGACGACGTCGTTCGGCTCGTTCTCGCGGGAACTTCCAGTGTGGCTGCTTTCAATGCCCTTGCTGCTCTCGGTAGTCTCGGTACCGTCGGCAGCTTCAGGCGATGCGGCGGGCGTCTTGCCCTTCTCAAGCAATCGGCTCGAGTTCGTCGCATGACGATGGTGATGGTCGCGATCCTCGTCGCCTTCGCCATCGTCGACGTCGTGCTTTTTGTCGGGGTATCCCCCCGGGAGATCCTCCTCCATGGCATCGTCCATCGCGTGAGGGTCGCCCACGTGCACGACGACGTGCTTGGCAAGCACCCTTTTTGCCTCCGCACGTTGCTCGGTATCGCCGAGGTTGGCGTCGGTTGCCTTCAGCGGTAGGGTTGTCCTTGGCGGTACGGTTGCCTTTGGGTTGGCAACCGTGCTCGCGGCGGCGGCTCCCAAAACTTGGAGTCCGCCGAGAGCTCGTGGTGAGGCCGTCACCACCTTACTCTTGTTAGTCCTAGACGGTCCGGCACTTGCCATCCCGTCACTCGTGCAACTAGCACGTGAAGGTTGTTGTGAGGATCACCCCACAACGAGGAGGAATCGCCTCCTAAGACGTTGCTCTCACGATCGGTGAGGCAATTTCAATTTATATTTCTACTTTCCTAGGCCGCCACGTCGGCATAAGGTTGTAGATTTTAGAACTAGACTTCCTAAGCCGTGACTCACGGCGATTGGCAAGCACTAGTACCTAGGAAAACAGAAAATTACAATACAAGGAATTGACAAAAAGTGTGAGTACCGCTCACAAAGCTAGGACAAACAATAGGAGAGGAATTACACAATTCCTAGCAATTCCTAACAATCCTTCTTCTAGCTTCTTGTCTTCTTCCTGTCTTCTTGTCTT